>PISW01006411.1:0-108799 GCA_004023785.1 Mungos mungo | reverse complement strand
TCAAATTGCAACTCCCTTTAATCAACATTGTAACATAAAAGAAAAAAAGCTGGTGAAAGATCAATGGATAACATCCAGTTAGAGAAAATTGAAATCCACAAATAATCGGTTCAATGAGTGTCCTTGAGTAAATTTACTTTGCAAGTATTTGTAGGATCGAAATAGAATCGATATTCCAGAATTATCATTTAATTCTGGCATTTAAAATATAGTTACACGTTGCTTCACTCTTCAGACGCAATTGCAATAGGCAGCTTTGAAAGCTATTTATAAGAATTCAGAGTTCTTTATGCAATCGTTTTTCTATTGCCAGAGTCCTCATAAAGAGACTCCCCCAAAAAGTGAAATGCTTTCTACAGAGCCACCTTTTATTTTTAATTAATTTAAATTAATTTTAAATTAATTTTAGTTATTTTATTATTTTAATATGTTGATATTTTTTCATATGAATGTACTTACCAGATGGCCATGGTAGGTAAAGCATGCTTTAAAAAATGTAAAATATTTACTGATCTATCTTCATTTTTTTTTCTGCCTCTTCCATTCTGCTATGCCTCCTTCTCACGAACTAGCCCATCCATATTTGCATGTTTGATAATCGTGTGAACAAAGGAATGAATGGAAGATATAAATAACGTATTTAAGGCTTTACGTACTCTTCAATTCTTATTATAGATATGTTTATATAGGGCATAAAATATTTGACTTGATAACAAAAGCTAGCTTTGTATACCAGTCAACAGATACAATGAAGAATTGTATTAGGAATATGAGTCTCCTTCCTTCCCGATACTCCTTCAATTAAATGCATAAGTAGCCTTTACTAAGAGATGAGGTCTGGGGGCACCTAGGTGGCTCATTCGGTTAAGAGTCAGACTTTGGCTCATGTCATGATCCCACAGTTCATGACTTCAAGCCCCACATCAGGCTCTTTGCTGTCAGTGCAGAGCCCACTTCAGATCCTCCGTTCCCCTGTCTCTCTGCCCCTCCCATACTTGAGTTCTCTCTCTCTCAAAAATAAACATTAAAAAAAAAAATAGATGAGGTCTGCCCATACGTGCCAGAATATTTCCAATGTTTTTCCATCATCATAATTTTGTTGAGCTTACCACAGAATCTAGAATTTTCCTCTTCATCTCAATTATCTTTATTTTCAAATTAAGAAACACAATAATTGGAGCATCTGGCTGGCTCAGTTGGTTAAGCTCCTAATTCTTGATTTTGGCTCTGGTCATGATCTTACAGGTCTTGAGTTGAAGCCCCATGTCAGGCTCTACACTGCTTGGGATTCTTTATCCCTCCCTCTCTCCCTGCCCCTCCCCTGCTTATGCTCTCTCTTGCTCGCTCGCTCTCTCTCTCTCGCTCTCTCTCTCTCTCTCTCTCAAAATAAATAAAAGTAAACTTTTAAAAAAAGAATCACAATAATTAATCTGCAGCACAAGTATCGAATAGGAAAACAACTATGTCATTTATTGAAGAGAAAAGAAATAAATGTTTTAATAAATACCTAGACACATTTAAGAAAGTTTTACTATGGTATAGAAATATTGTTACTGTTACTAAGGATTGATTATATTTTATCCCTTCTTTAAAGCTGACATGTCACATTTAAATTTATTTTTTTCCAAAGTCTTTGAAAACATTCAATCATATTTTCTCATCAATAAAGGTATTGAAGTACACATGTAACATGTATGTATTATATTATGTATCTTCTCAGTTGATAGAGTATTATAAAACTATGACCATTGGTGAGTTCCCTAAATTGGCCTGAAATGTGTACTTGATTGAGTGATTATACACACACAGCCACCCATACACACACACATAATCATAAATATCTTTAAATTGTATAACTCTTTCCAACACAGGGCAGTGGTTTAAGACTGTGTCAGTTTAGGGAGCTGTGTTTCCCAGAATCCTCTTCTGTGTGTGATACCAAATTAGGTTTGTCAGGAGAGAAATCTGCATAATAAAGCAGCCATCCGGAAGCTCTACTGACTGTTGTTGGTAAGGGATAAGTGCACAGCGGCCTGCCAACTCCAGTTTATTCTTGGCTTTTTGCTTCAACACATGTTCTAATTCCTAACTGCCGCTCTTGCTGACCAACAATGATTCAGGCCTACCACTGGGTATTTTGTGGCAAACTCACAGGGAGGAGCAGCAGAGGGGCAACACAATCCATAAACTTCAATAGTTTTCTTCACATTTCCATTCTAGCAGCTATTGCCTTTTGTAAGCTCCATGCTGGTAAAAGCTTTCCTCAGATCCTTTTCAGAACTTTACATCCCTGTTGAGTTTTCCTCAATTGCATAAGCTCAATTTCAATGAAAAAAAACGTTTTTCAATTTACTATTCCATGAAACTCATAGTGTTCTGCATCCCTGATTGAACTCTCTCTGATAGAATGATGAAATAAAGCGTAGGTTTGTTACAATTTGGATACGAGCTATTGGATTTCACACATTGATAGTGTCTGTAAAGAGGAAGGAGAAGAATAAGTTGTGCCTCTTAAACCCAGTATATCAAAATATAATTCAATGAAATCCTAAAAAAATAAAAATAAAAAATCCAATCTGATTAGCTGGGAGTTTCTACAAGACCCGATTTCTAAGATATTCAAGGATCCTCGGTACGCATCAATAAACTAGCATGTAGACCTGAATATGATGGACCTAATGCTGAGTTGGTGGTATTCTTGACTGATCAATGAAGTGGCTAGGTCAATTCTGGTCCATCCATCAGGCCGCTAGAATAGCCAAAACAGGCACCATGGTCTCAGGCTGGTCTGAGAGCTTGCTTCTAAAGCAGGGCCAGCAAACTCTTTTTCATATATATTATTAGCTTCCTGGGCCACACAGTTTCTTTTGTTATACTCAACTCTGCCAGTGTAGCGTGGAAAATTGTCATAGACCTAACCTAAACGGATGATCGTGGTCAGAATTGGCTTATGCAGTCCACTGCTCTAAAGGATCATTGTAGAAGTTGAAACTTTTTAGTCTTAAAGCCAACATTATACATTTTTTATGAGTTTCAACTGTGTATCTAATGATAATCAAACACTTGCACAAAGTAGAGACCAAATAAATAAATGTAGAAAATGAAAAATAAGCCATACTTTATTCTATAACTTGTTCTTTTTTAAATAATTTATTGTCATTTTTATTTGTTCAGTTTAAATCCAAGTTAGTTAAAGTATAGTGTAATAATGATTTCATGTACATATGACATCCAGTGCTTATCCCACCAAGTGTCCTCCTTAAAGCCCCTCACCCTCTTAGGTCATCCCCCCCCACCCAAACCCCCACCAGCAACCCTCAGTTTGTTCACTGTATTTAAGAATCTCTTATGATTTGTCTCCTTTTCAATTTTATTTTATTTTGCTTCCCTTCCCTTATGTTCATCTGTTTTATTTCTTAAATTTCACTTATGAGAAATCATATGATATTTGTCTTTCTCTGACTGACTTATTTCTTTTAGCATTATACCCTCCAGTTCCATCCACATTGTTGCAAATGGCAAGATTTCATTCTCTTTGATCTCCAACTCCAAGTAATACTCCATTGTCTGTGTGTGTGTGTGTGTGTGTGTGTGTGTGTGTGTGTGTGTGTGTGTGTATACCACATCTTCTTTATTCATTCATTAGTCGATGGACATTTGGGCTCTTTCCATACTCTGGCTCTTGTCAATAGTGCTTCAATAAACATTAGGGTGCATATGCCCTTCCGATCATCACTTCTGTATCCTGTGAATAAATACCTAGTAGTGCAATTGGTGGGTCATAGGGTAGTTCTATTTTAAATTTCTTGAGGAACCTCCATACTGTTTTCCAGAGTGGCTACACTAGTTTGCATTCCCACCGGCAGTGCAAAAGGGTTCCTGTTTCTCTGCATTCTCACCAACATGTTTCCTGAATTGTTAATTTAGCCATCCTAACAGGTGTGAGGTGGTATCTCATTGTAGTTTGATTTGTATTTCCCTCATGATGAGTGATGTTGAGTGTTTTTTTCATATGTTTGTTAGCCATCTGGATGTGTTCTTTGGAAAGAGTGCCTTTTCATGTCTTTTGCCTGTTCCTTCACTGAATTATTGGTTCTTTTGGGTGTTGAATTTGATAAGTTCTTTATATATTTTGGATACTATCCCTTTATCTGATAGGCCATTTGCAAATATCTTCTCCCATTCTGTCAATTGCCTTTTTCTTTTGCTGATTTTTTGTTTATTGTGCATAAGCTTTTTTTCTTGATGAGGTCCCAATAGTTAATTTTTACTTTTGTTTCCCTTGCCTTCAGAGATATGTCAAGTAAGAAGTTGCTGTGGCCGAGGTCAAAGAGGTCATTACCTGTTTTCTCCTCCAGGATTTTGATGACTTTGGTCATATGTTTAGGTCTTCCATTTATTTTGAGTTTATTTTTGTGTATGGTGTAAGAAACTGGTCCTGCTTCATTCTTCTGCATGTTGCTGAAGAGACTGTCCATTTGCTGAAGAGACTGTCCTTTTTCCATTGGGTATTCTTTCGTGGCTTGTCAAAGATTAGTTGGCCATACATTTGTGGATCTGTTTCTGCATTCTCTATTTTTTTTTATTGATCTGTGTGGATCTATGTCTGTTCTTGTGCCAGTACCTTACTGTCTTGATGATTACAACTTTGTAATACAGCTTGAAGTCTAGAATTGTGATGCCTCCAGCTTTGTGGGATTTTTTTTTGTTTGTTTCTTTGGTTTGTTTTTTTGTTTGTTTAGAATTGCTTTGGCTATTCAGGGCCTTTTCTGATTCCTTACAAAATTTAGGATTGTTTTTTCTAACACTGAATAATGCTGGTGTTATTTTGTTTTGTTTTTTTATTTTTATTTTTTTTTAATTTTTTTAATGTTTTATTTATTTTTGATATAGAGAGAGACAGAGCATGAGAGAGGGAGGGGCAGAGAGAGAAGGAGACACAGAACCGGAAGCAGGCTCCAGGCTCTGAGCTAGCTGTCAGCAAAGAGCCTGACGCAGGACTCGAACCCATGAACGTGAGATCTGACCTGAGCTGAAGTCGGAGACTTAACAGACTGAGCCACCCAGGCGCCCCATTGTTGGTTTTTTTTTTAATGTTTTTTATTTATTTTTGAGAGACAGAGAGAGACAGTGGGAATAGGGGAGGGTCAGAGAGAGAAGGAGACACAGAATGTGAAGCAGGCTCCAGGCTCTGAGCTAGCTGTCAGCACAGAGCCCGACGTGGGGCTCAAACCCACAAACCGTGAGATCATGACCTGAGCCGAAGCTGGGCACTTAACTGACTGAGCCACCCAGGCGCCCCTGGTGTTATTTTGAAAAGATTGCATTGAATATATAGGTTGCTTTGGATAGTATCGACATTTGAACGATATTTGTTTTTCCAATCCATGAGCATAGAATGTTCTTCCATTTCTTTGTGTCTTCTTTAATTTCTTTCCTAAGCTTTCTATAGTTTTCAGTGTATAGATTTTTCACCTCTTTGGTTAGGTTTATTCCTAGGCATTTTATGGGTGTTAGTGCAATTGTAAGTGGGATCGATTCCTTGATTTATCTTTTTCTGGTTTCATTTTTGGTGTATAGAAATGCAACTGATTCCTGTACATTAATTTTATATCCTACGACTTTGCTGAATTCATGTGTCAGTTCTAGCAAATTTTTTTGGAGTCTTTTGGGTTTTCCACATGGAGTAACATGTTGTCTGTGAAGAGTAACAGTTTGACTTTCTCCTTGCTGATTTGGATGCCTTTTTTAATTTATTTGTGTTGTCTGATCGCTGAGGCTAGGACTTCCAACGCTATGTTGAATAACAGTGGGGGGAGTGGACATCTTTGTCATGTTCCTGACCTTGGAGAGAAAGTCCTCAATTTTTCACTATTGAGGATGATTATTAGCTGTGGGTACATGGCCTTTGTGATCTTGAGGTATGAGCCTTCTATTTCTCCTTTCTTGAGGGTTTTTATCAAGAAAGAATGCTATATGTTTTTTAAATCCTTTTTCTGCATCTATTGAGAGGATAATATGGTTCTTATCATTTATTAATATGATGTATCACATTGATTTGTGTATATTGAACCAGCCCTGCATCCCCAGGTATAAATTCCACTTGATCATGGTGAATAAGTCTTTTAAGGTATTGTTGGATCCAGTGTGCTAACATATTGTTAAGACTTTTAGCATTCAAGTTCAACAGGGAAATTGGTCTATAGTTCTCCTTTTTAGTGGAGTCTTTGGTTTTAACATAAATAATGCTGGCCTCATAGAATGAGTTTCAACGATTCCCTTATATTTCTAATTTTTGAAACAGCTTCAACAGAATAGGTGTTAACTCTTCTTTAAATGTTTGGTAGAATTCCCTGGAAAGTCAACTGGCCCTGGATTCTGGTTTGTTGGGAGATTTTTGATTACTGGTTCAGTTTCTTTACTGGTTATGGGTCTATTAAATTTTTCAATGTTTTTGTGTTTAAGTTTTGGTATTTTATATGTTTCTAGGCACTTATCCATTTCTTCCAGATTGCCGAATTTGTTGGTGTATAATTGCTCAAAATATTCTCTTATTATTGTTTGTATTTCTGTAGTGTTGGTTGTGATCTTGCATTTTCCATTGTGATTTTATTTGGGTCCTTTCCTTTTTCTTTTTGATAAGAATGGCTAGGGCTTTATGAATTTTTGTTAATTCTTTCAAAGAACCAGCTCCTGGTTTCATGGATCTGTTCTACTCTTTATTTGTTTTACTTCAATATCATTGATTTGTGGTGTAATATTTATTATTTCCCTTCTTCTGCTGGTTTGGGGCTTTATTTACTTTTCCTTTTTCCTCCTCTTTTAGGTGTAAAGTTAGATTGTGTATTTGAGAACTTTATTAAGAATGGCTGGATTGCTATATATTTCCCTCTGATGACCACCTTTGCTACATTCCAGAGGTTTTGGGCTATTATGTTTTCATTTTCACTGGCTTCTATGTCTGTTAAATTACCTCTTTTATTTTTTGGTTAACCCATTCACTTTTTATTAGGATGTTATTTAATCTCCAAGTATTCATGGTCTCTCCATATGTGTGTGTGTGTGTGTGTGTGTGTGTGTGTGTGTGTGGATGGGTGGGTGGGTGTGGTTGATTTGAGTTTGATAGCATTGTAATCTGAAAATATGCAAAGTATGATCTTGATCTCTTTGTACTTCTTATGGGTTGATTTGTGACCCAGTATGTGATCTGTTCTGGTGAACGTTCCATGTGTACCCCAGAAGAATGTATATTCTGCTGCTTTAGGATAGAATGTTCTGAATATATCTGTTAAGTCCATCCATCCAATGTGACATTCAAGGACATTGTTTTCTTGTTGATGTTCTGCTTACATGATCTGTTCATTGCTGTAAGTGTACTACTATTATGGTGTTATTGTCAGTGAGTTTCTTTATATTTGTGATAAGTTGATTTATATATTTGGGTTGTTCCATGTTGGAATAAATAATTACAATTTTTAGACATTCAGAGTGGATATACCCCTTATTGATGATATAGTACCCTTCTTTATCTCTTGTTACAGTCTTTATTTTAAACTCTAGTTTGTCTGATATAAGTACAGCTACTGTAGCTTTTTTTTTTTATGACCATTAGCATGATAGATGGTTCTCCATCCCCTTACTTTCAATGTGCAGGTATCTTTAGGTCTAAAATGAGTCTCTTATAAGCAGCATATAGATGGGTCTTGGATCCCAGAATCTTATGGATTCTGATACCCTGTGTCTTTTGATTGGAACATTTAGTCCATTGACTAATGGACTAAATACTGAAAGATATTAATTTAGTGACCTTCTGTTGCCTGGAGAATTGGTTTTTCTGGTGTTGTTCCATGGTCCTTTCTAGTCTTTGTTGTTTGGTCTTTTTTTGTTTTATCTTTTCTCCATTCAGAGTCTTCCTCAAAATTTCTTGCAGGACTGGTTTAGAGGTCATAAAATCCTTAGGATTTCACTAGTGTGAGAAACCCTATATGTCTTCTTCTATTTTGGAAAGAAAAAAGATTTTACATTTATTTATTTATTACATTTAGATGTATTTATTTTTGAGATACAGAGTGAGATAGAGTGTGAGCAGGAGAGGGGCAGAGAGAGTAGAAGACACAGAATCTGAAGCAGGTTCCAGGGTCTGAGAAAGCTGTCAGAACAGAGCCCAATGTGGGACCCGAATCCACGAACTGTGACATGTGACCTGAGCCAAAGTTGGACATTC
Source organism: Mungos mungo (assembly GCA_004023785.1). Classification (NCBI taxonomy): domain Eukaryota; kingdom Metazoa; phylum Chordata; class Mammalia; order Carnivora; family Herpestidae; genus Mungos; species Mungos mungo. The sequence continues at coordinate 100,575 of PISW01006411.1, read as the reverse complement.
AACCAAATGAGCCACTTGAGCACCCCTTCTTGTATTGTGAATGACAGTCTTTCTGGATAAAGAAATCGTGGCAGCAATTCAGCATATTGACTATATCCTGCCACTTCTTTCTCTCCTGACAAGTTTCTGTGGGTAGGTCTGCTGCAAACCTGATCTGTCTTCCTTTATAGGATAAGGAGTTTTGTTTTGTTTTTTTCTCACTGCTGCTTTCATAATTCTTTCCTTTTCTGTGCATTTTGTGAATTTGACTATGATATGCCTTGGTAATGGTCAGTTTTTGTTGAATCAAATGGTAGTTTTCTGTTCTTCTCTGATTTTGATGTCTGTGTCCTTCTCCAGGAGAGGAAAGTTTTCCACTCTAATTTGCTCATCTAAACCTTCTATCCCTTTTTTTCTCTCTTCATATTCTGGGATTTCAATGATTTCGGTGTTATTCCTTTTTAATAAGCCATGAGTTCTCTAAGCCTTGTATTGTGAATTTTTTGCCTTTGTTTGTTTTTTTGTTTTTTGTTTTTGTTTTTTTTTTTTTTGGTCTGCTTCATTATTCTCCATAATTTTATCTTCTATATCACTGATTTGCTGCTTTACTTCATTCATTCTTACCATTATGGTATCCATTTAAGATTATATCTCAGTTATAGTATATTTAATTTTGGCCTGACTAGATTTTATGTCCTTTTTTCTCCACAGAAAGGGATTCTCTGGTGTCATCAATGCTGTTTCACCCCAGGCTAGTATTCTTATTATTGTGATTCTAAATTCTAGTTCATAAATCTTGCTTATATCTCTATTGATTAAGTCCCTGGCTATCATTTCTTTCTGTTCTTTCTTTTGGGGTGAATTACTTTGTTTTGTCACTTTGGAGGAAGAAAACAATTAAAATTAAAAAAACGAACACAAAACAGAAAATAAAATAAAGGAAGCTAGATCCTAGGTGTGTTTGGTTTGCTTGATGAAAGAACTTGATAGAATAGGAAAAAAAAAAATCAGGGAAAGGAAAAAAAGTAAGAAAAATTTTAAAACCTTTATATAATAAACTAGAAAAAAGAAAATGAAATAGAATTAAAACATTTAAAAATAAGAAATAAAGTGAAAAAACCAAAAATATTTTTTTTCTTTCTGTATCCAAGAAAGAGGAAAAAAAGAAAGAAAAAAGGAAACAATTTAAGCAAAAGCAGAAGTAAAGGAAACAAACAAATAAATGAACCAGAAAACTGAAGTTTTATCTAGTTTCCCCTATAACTGAAATTATGAAGCCCTCTACAGTTCCTACTCTAAGCAAGTGGAATGACTTGTGCTAGTCTTCTGGGGGATGTTCTTGAAAGGCACAGTTGGGTGGAGCTTAGTGTAATCTCTCTGATCTCCACTAGGTGGAGCTGCCTAGTTTCCTGGGGTGGATCAGGCTGTGCATGGTCAGGATTTGTAAGATCATGACCTGAGTGGAAATAAGAGTTGGATGCTTAACTGAGCCACCCAGGTTCCCATATCATCTTTGGATCTATGCATCGATCTATTATCATTCTCATGACAACAGATTTTTTTTTTCCATAATGATTTTTACCATCCTGCCTCTTTTTTTGATATTTTAGATCTTTGGAAATGAGCACTCATAATCTCTTATCTATGTGAGAAAACCTCTTTTCCTGAATGCTTTGAGTGGATATTCTTTAGAGATATGTATTTAAAATACAAATAACCCCTCTAAAATATAAAAATATTTATATCATTTCTAGTAATTTCATAGGTCATATATGTCTTCTGCAAGAACATGATTTAATTCTTGATATTATTCTTTTCCTAAACTTCTGTACTTGTTTATAGTTGATACCCTTGCAAGGTCTTTAATCTTGACAAAGATACCTGATTATAAAATTTAGCCTAAGAAGCTAAGAAGTGGGGAGGGAACAACAACAGCAACAAAAAACAGCTAAGAAGTGGGGTGCTTGGCTGGCTCAGTTGGTAGAGCATGTGACTTGTGGTGTCAGGGTTGTAAATTCAAGTGCCATGTTGGGTATAGAGGTTACTTTAATAATAATAATAATAATAATATAAAAACTTTTTTTAAAAAAAGAAAAGAACCTAACAAGTTGTTTTACACCTTTGATCAGGTATTACAGATAAGGAAAGGCAGAAAAAATTCTTGGCTGCAATTTTTTTTTTAAGCTAACCCGGAGGATTCACGATTCCCCCTACACTGCCAAAGTCCTTGCTTTTTTGTTAATTTCAGCCTTATTTTATTCTTTTATAATAATTTCCTTGTTTGTACTTAAAGGCCACACCCATGATTTAATCTTTTAATGAAATAACTCCTAAAATTGTAAGAATTTTTGGAAAGTTGATAGAATCACATGAATAAGCTGCAATCATTTAGAAGTGATATATCTTGGGGCACCTGGTTGGCTCAATCAGTTAAGCATCTGACTTTGACTCAGATCATGATCTCATAGTTCATGAGTTCAAGTCCCACATCAGGCTCTGTGCTGACAGCTCAGAGCTTGGAGTGTGCTTTAGATTCTATGTCATCCTCTCTCTTTGCCCTTACCCTACTCATGCTGTGTCTGTCTGTCTGTCTCTCTCTCCACAAATAAATATATAAATAAATAAACATTTTTTAAAAAGGAGTTATATATGTTATCTCTTAGGGACTAAAGATTTGTGTCTTCCAAACCTTTCCCCCCCTGTCCCACCATGTGATTAAATCAAGTGATGGGGCTTTTGTGAGATAGTTAGGATTAGATGAAGTTAAGAAAGTAGAGCACTGATGAATGGGATTAGTGCCCTTATAAGATTTAGGAGAGGGTTTGCTTTCCCTCTGCTCCCTGCTATCTGAGGATACAAGGTGTAGGCAGTCTGCAACCTAAAGAGGGTTCTCACCAGAATCCAACTAAGCTGTTCACCTGATCTCAGACTTCCAGGCTTCTTTAAGAAGTAAATTTCTCTTGTTTATAAACCATCCAATTTATGATATTTACTATAGCAGCCTGAGTTAATCAAGAAAGTATCCTAGACTATATCAGATTTCCTGTGCATGATGATGTTCATAATCTTACATCTACTTGTAGTTTAGTAGATTATAATAAACTTTTATAATAAGCAATTTCTGAAGACAAAGTGATGAATGTGAGATTAATGAAAATTGGTGTCCCTGGTAAAGTATGTAGACCATAAGCAATGTATGCTTTTGTATATTTTTTATATTTTTATTTTTATTTATGCAAAAACATCAATGCATTATTGTTATCAGTGCCAATAACAAATAAGTGTGCTTTTCTTCTTTGTTCACTGTCTTCATTTATATATACATAAATTCTTATCTAGAATTTATTGAATAAGAGCATATTTTTAGATAAGTATCAGTTACCAGACGAATGGTTAAAATATATTGTTTTTAAAAAATATTCCTAGTTAAATTTTTTTCTATTGGATCATTGTTTACTTTTGCATTTTTCATATTAAATTAGTCTTGATCCATTTTGATTTTTAAAAATTATCAAAGTAGCCCCGACATAATTTAATCTAATACTCAGAAATGCTGCCTTAAAACATCAATTTGCTGGAGAAAAACTTCACTCCTGCCAGAACTTCTTGATTCTAAACCATAGTTCAGGGAATATTCTCTCCAGCATGTTACTGAAGGATGTCTACCTGCCAAACAGTAAAATGAAGTCACATATCTTGGCAAACTTTGAGAGGAGAAAAAGCTTCAAAAATTTGTAAATGTATTTTATTATTTGAAGATACTTGGCACCTGTCATTTTTGTGTTATTTCCTTTTTTTGTAGAAAAGAAGAAGTTCCTTCCATGTCTGACTGCCTTCTCAAGGTCAGTGGAGTGATTCTCTTTTACAGTAGAATTTCACTTACTTTGATTTCCAAGGGAAACAAAACAAAACAAATCAAGCCTCACTCAGTGCATATGCTCAGAGATTTGTGTCAGGTCTACTGTCTGGCCTCACTTGTCAGAGGTCCTTAGCTCTGCTGGCCCTGAACAGGGTTTACCAGTGACAGCGGTTCCAGTGAACAGAACTGAGGTAAAGGAAATGATTAAGTCTTGCAATTAGTAGAATTGGCACCAGTTAGCCCTGCAATAAAGTATAGATCAAGGTATTTGGACTGAGATAAAATCTTAATATCAGGGCAAGACCTCTACAAAATGGTCTGGTCTGGAAAGTTATACAAAAATGTCTAGGATGAGGACTAACTTGTGGATCTTTGAATGTTTGAGGTACTAAGGAGGGAGAAAACCACAATTCATTAGCTATGTTCAAACCAGAGAAGTATAGAAATATGCAAATGAGTATATGTGAATGGGAAAGAATGTCATATGATGTGAAATCTTGAAATGTGATTTTATGGTTTGAGTATAGTTCAAGAATGTTTGTGTGTGTGTGTGTGTGTGTGTGTGTGTGTTTATATGTACACAAATATGCACACAAAGTGTGTCTTTAAATGAATTACAGTAAAATAAGAATGTCACTAGCCTATATTTGGGATTTGCATTTTTATTAATCCTTGGCTATGATGAAATTAGGTTAATAAACTTTGTTCTATAGCTTCTGGGGTGACATATTTTTAACAATGTAGGATCAGATGAGTAAACTGGGAATTATGAATATTCATTTTTCTGGTATTTTTTACTATTACTTTAAAAAATATAATTTTCCACCAAGCAGGTTATGACTAAAGCTCGTTGCTAAAAATTTATTAAGTACTGAGTAATAACACCTATATGGTATTTTTGATAAATATAAGTATCTTCAATGGCTTCAGGATACAATCTGAAATGATCAAAACATGATAAAAAAATTATAGGACTAAAATGCAGAGACAGATACAAGTAAAGCAGCAACCTAAAAATGATGTTCTCTGGTTTGATACTCTATTGTCTAGCCCAATTGGTTTCTATGTCATAATTATTTCTTATTGTTTCTTAAAAGATTATTACTGCAAACATCATAAAATGATAAATAACCCTAGAAATTCCCAATAGTAGAAGCAGACATGCTAAACATGGAATTGTTTTAAAAGTCTTTGATTAAAGACTTACTAGGTCTTGTGTGGAAACCAGCTCAGATCAGATCCGCAGATACAATTATGATCATATTTTTACAAACTCCTTGTTTGGCAATGTCACATTGTAGCTTGAAAGCAGCCATTGTGAAGTTTTTACACCACAGAAATTGGTAAATGTTAAAAATCAGGCCTTTATTTTTTTCTTAATTTCCGTGAGTGTTGGCTATTAAATATTTTTCAGCATACCAACAGATCAGTGTAATAAAGAAAAATATTAACATTCTGTAGAATAAGTTAAATATGTGTTTTATTTGTCGCTACAAATGTGGTAAGGATATAATGTTGCTTTCAGTTAAATATGTAAAGATGTGTAGTAAAAGAGAAAGCATGAAACTTACTAACTGATCTCAAAGTACAGTGTCAATAATGAGATGCTTTTCAAGTACTGCTTACAACTTCGTCATGGCAAGGTAAGTTATATTTTAAGAATGCAAATGTTAATAAGTGTGAATTAGTTCCTTCATAAAAGTCTCTTTGGGGAAAACAAGTTATCAAACCTCAGTTTAATTTCCTTAACTTAAATGTTATTTAATGAAAGTGTAGTCTTTGTAAGTGTACATGTTTTTTATGAGATACTCTATCAGAATTATAGGCAAATAAAGTCTTTAATGATATAAACTGAAGTGCTAAAAGGATAAAAAGTAATTGAAAGGTAAGGTGAGTCAGATTTGGGAAACAAGTTAAAATAAAACTCAACCTACATTATCCTTATTTCTGTCAGTATTTTATCATATATATTATTTAAAGGGTCATGATTATTCTGTTTCAATTTAATGCTTCAAATGTTTCCCTTTAAAACTTTGCTATTTTTGTTATTAAAACAATCTTCTAATGTTTAATTACAAAAGTAGGGTTTCTAATTATTTCTACTTAAATTTTATTTTTCAATCTAAACACATTTTCTGATTAAATTTAAGCATCTATTTTTCAATGATATGTAGTTCATATGCAACTTGCCTGTTTTAACCTTAGTGACCTAATGCATTCTTTATACTTTGTTGAGGAGTTTTGAATCCTTCTAAATAAGCTTTAAAAAAAAAAAATTGCAACTAGCAGTGTGTTTGTATGTAGGACTATTTCATACCTGTACTGAATTAACAGATCATTTTAAATGATTTAAATAAGCATTGCATAAAGCAACATATGTTAAGTTGTTTTAATATATTACTGGTAATTTAGACAAACTTAAGATTCTACCCTACTAGGGAAAAAAAAAAAAAAAGAATAGATACAAGCCACAAAATCCATGGCATGAAGAACAGTCTTCACTGGGAAGAAGGTTGGGATAACTCTGCTGAGGTTAATGTTGCTCTCCATTGAAAGTGGTATATTTTATGGGGTGCCTGGATGGCTCAGTAGGGTAAGTGTCTGACTTCAGCTCAGGTCATGATCTCACTGTTCATGGGTTCAATCCCCATTTTGGGCTCTATGCTGACCGCTCAGAGCCTGGATCCTGTTTTTGGATTCTCTGTCTTCCTCTCTCTCTCTGCCCCTCTCCTACTCATACTGTTTCTCTCTGTCTCAATAATAAATAAACATAAAATATAAAAATAAAAAAAAAGTGGTGTATTTTAAAGTTCAGAACATGCACAGGTCTTTACCTTGAGCCTAGGACACTTCCCCAATAGCATGGACCCTTTTTAAACAGCAGGATTTAAGTAGGTGGACAATTAATATAAGTCTTTTGGATAAAATCCTAGATTTTTTAAATCTTCATAAAAGCTGTTATGAAGTGTAAGGACACAGGTCTGAACCAAACTGACTCCATGACAGGCTTCAAGTTTCCCTCTGACCTTGGAGGCCTAAGTGTTGGTTTCTCAGAATCATTAGACAATAGAAGGGCACGCGTTGCCCAAGGCAGGAGGGACCACCCTTGTAACACCCAATCAGGAAAGGCCAGCTACCACCCTTAACATTCCTAAGGGCAGGCCTAGAGATAGAAGCTATAGATAATCACTTATTGCTTAAGGCTAGTTACACCCTAAGTGGGGGTCCTGGGTCCATTCTGTAATTGGTTAACACTCTAAATGTTGTGATTGGGTCCCGCCAAAAGTAAGGAACACTCTAAGCAATGTGTATGGTTAAAGTTGCTGCCAATACTGTTATGCGATAATGATTGGATCCCTGTACCTGTGTCTCAATTTCCTGTAACACCCCCTTCCCAAACCCCATAAAAGCCCTACCCCGCCTTTGTTCGGGGCTCTCAGCACGGATCCACTGTGCTGGTGAGGTCTGTGAGCCCGAGTTTAAGCCTGTTATAAAGCCCTTTGCTTCTGCGTGAGTGACTCGGTCTCCCTGGCGGTCTCTGGTTTTGGGGGATGATATTGAAATCTGGGCATAACAGAAGTACCTTCTTAAAATGAGTTGCCTTTGAGTTCAGAGGATATAGTATTTGCCTAACAGCAAAGATTAGAGAGAATGACTGGAAGGACAGTAATTAAGTAGCAACAATCATTAGGTGCTTTCTCGCTTTGCTTAGAATTTGTGATCTAAAGGTCCATTTTCCCGTATATTCATTATTGTTGCTTTCTAAATGCTATATTAATAGCATATTTATTTTAGATCCTGTGAGCTACAGTTAGACAAAGTTTTAATAAGCTCATATAAGAAATGTGTAATGTTGAATTCCTCTGCATCGTTCCTGCCTAATTTCCCTCTACATTTGCTTTCTTTTCCCAGCCTCAGAGTTCATTCCCTCCTAGCTCTGCCCTATAAATTAGAAGCACTTTTATCTGAAGCTGTCAACCCAGTCCTTCAAAGATTATTCTAAACTAGTCAGCCTTATCTACAGGGAGGGGCGGGGAGTGGCCTGGAGCATTAATATGTTTTTCAAAGGGCTCTCAGAGCACAGAGACCATAATGAGAGGGAGTCTTGTCAAATATGCTCCAATTAAATGTTACAGACTTCCCCCAGGAACAGCTTCTTTCTTTTGGGAATTTAGTACTGTTTGGTAACTTTATTCCTGGGGCTAACACAGTATATCCACCCCACCCCCCCACCTGACATGACAGAAGAGAGTAAAACCAAAGAAAGATATTTTTTCCTGTCTTGTCAGGATTCAGAAATTCACTGCCAACACAAGTCAGTTTTCGCTCAGGCAGCTTTCTTCGTAAATAAATGATCCTAAAAAACTGAAAGCTCATGCTTTTGTTTCAGCCCCAAGAATTCCAGTCCTTAGGCTGACCTAGCCTACTTCTGTGATCAAGAGACCCCTCAATGAGAGGGGCTGTGGTTACATTTATTCACAACTGACCACTCTTCTCCTACTGGCTTTAAAATATTAAAACACGCATAGAATTTCACACACACACACACACACACACACACACGCATACTTTGTCCTAGAATTCATTATATTTCCACACAACTTAGTGAATTTCCACCAACACAATTGTAAATGATTTTAAAATGTATTTTAAATATGTGACCAGACCTTTTCATTTGCTTAGAATTGCTAGTTAGTTGCGAGGAAGCCTAATTTTGATCACGTACTTCACCCTCTCCTTTTCTTCAGGCAACTGGAGACCACTTAACTTTTAAACAGCTAATTGTATTTATCTTAAGATACAACTGAAGTGAAATATAGCCTATGTTCTTAACTTTATGTAATGGCACTAATAGAAGTTGCAAACCACATTTTATTCCTAATTATAGAATTTGATAGTATCCTTAGGAAATCAAAAAATTAAAACAACTAAATATTCAGATAAGAAATATCAGAATTCTAACAATATGGCAGAGCATTAAAAACATGCTTACAATATCATAATTCATAATGCAATGTTTTAAAAATACATTTTAATTTAAAGGTAAAAAAAATACCTGAAATGTAGTCCTGTTTTGATTTTTTATTTATTTTTTAAACATTTATTTATTTATTTATTTTGAGAGAGAGAAAAGCACAAGCAGGGAAAGGGCAGAGAGAGAGGGAGACTGAGGATCCCAAGAAGGCTCTGCACGGACAGCCCTGACTCAAAGCTCGAGCCCAGGAACGAACGCTGTAAGATCATGACCTGAGCCAAAATCAAGAGTTGAATGCTTAACCAAGTGAGCCAGCCAGGAGCCCCAGAAACTCAGTTTTTATTGGCTAATTTAAAATGGGAGAGTGGAAATTAGGGCATGGGAAGGAAGAAGCGGGTCACTCAGTTCTCTAGATTTTCTAAGGCTTTCAGAAAGAGGGGACCTCATAGGTGGAGGCAGCCTAATTTCTTATCTGGATATTTTGCTAGTAGCTGTATCACACAGCAGCCAGTATTTTTATTCCAGATGGATGTCTTTGAAACTGAGGCCTGCCAATCAAAAGCATAATGTCAGGTACCTACACTGTATTGGGTGCCAATCCCTACGGATGGACAGCTTTTCTGTTCAATATGGGTTGACCCTGGGCTGACATAGAAGGCTGAAATTTTCAAGGTGATTTCATTACTCATCTATTTTTTTATTGAACTGAAATGACCAGAGCAGTTCTGGGCTGGTCAGAGATCTCTTTCTCTTTTTCCACAGGGCCTCCCTATGTGGCTCGCTTGGCCTTTCACAGAGCATGAGGGTCTCACAATTTCTTACATGCTAACTCCAGAGCACAAAGGTGGACACTACCAAGCATTTTTAATGCTTGTTCATAAAACTCCCAGAATGCACTTCCTTTTAATTCTGTTGGTCCTAGTAGTCACAAGGTGACTCAGATTCAAAAGGAGATGAAATTGACTTCATGACTAGACATCAAGGTAACATTGCAAAAGAGCACATGGAGTGGGGGTTGCTGTATCATTTTAAAATGCGTGGTCTGCAAAACTCTTTGAGACATATTTCTATGAAAAATGACAATTCTAGCATAACCAAGAGTTAAGTATCATGAGTATGCTAAACAGGGAAATATGAGTCACTGACAAAATCTGCATTGTTGGGGAAAAGTTAGAGTACAAGATGGAGTTTATCATTAATATTACTCTAAGTTCCAGGGGCACCTGGGTGGCTCAGTTGGTTAAGCATCCAACTTCTTCTCAGATCACGATCTCACAGTTCATGAGTTTAAGCCCTGCGTCGAGCACTGTGCTAACAGCTGGGGCCTGCTACTTGCTTCAGATTCTATGTCTCTTGCTCTCTCTGCCCCTCCCCTGCTTATGCTCTGTTTTTCTGTGTCTTGCAAAAATAAATAAACATTATAAAAAAATTTAAAAATTTTTTAAATTACATATACATCTCTTTTTAGAGTCATATCTATATTGTGGATTAAGTGTGCAAAATATAAGTTAAATTATGTTAATAGTACTGCTTCATTAAAAATCTTGTAAGACCAAAAATAAAATGTAAGGCATACCATTACAAGTAGTACTGCTTTGGTATTCTTGTGGAAAACATGTTGAGACTGAAATGGAAGATAGAATATTTTCCCCAATTTTCCCCTAGTGCAACTTCTACAGTTCAACAATGCCTGATAGCACAGCTCTCATTTGGGCAAAACCAAGACATAACTGACAGCTGGTAGACATGGATAGTTTAGTGGACACAGTGAATGGCACTCAGCATCCACAATGTTTCTACTATGATATAATTTCCTATACTACATATGTTAGATTACATATCCAGAATCTGGGAAATATCTAGAGATATTCAAGTGAGTCGGGTATAACTAAATAATTCCGTAAGGCAGAATGAGGCAAAGACCATCTTGCTGTACTTTTTCTTTTCTCTCTACTCATTTGTAGGTATGAAGATATTAGGGATTTTGACAACTGCCTTCTGGTGTACAATCATGGGCTTTGCTGATGTTGAAAGTCTTTGAGTTGACACAGACAGTGTTTATCTGATCTGCGGCTCATACCTAGACATCATGTAATTGAAATCCAGACTTCCAGTGGCAAGGAGTGTTTCCTGATTCCTACTTTCCTGGAGAGGTTTAGTCTAGAATCCACCCATGTAGTTCTTCTGATAATGTTGGTAATATCTAATCCCTTGATAGTAAATTATTTTCTGCTTGAAACATTTGAAATGGTTTTTCCTTCCTGTAGTCAAATTCTGCCTAAGACAGCCAGCATCCTACGTGTCAATAGGAAAGAGAGTTCTCTTACCTGGAGACTCAGTGCCATGCAAGAACAGTATGCATGGCACCCAGCAGGGTCAGCTGTCCTTGTGAAGTGAAACAAAAATAGTTGAGAAAAGCCACTGGGGCTTAGTAGGGTAGCTTAAGATTTCATCTTAAGCACTTGTGAGATAATTCAAAGAGATCTTTAACAGAAAAATTTTAAGAGACTCCAAAGAGTATGCAACTGTCAGTTGTATAAAGTCTGTCTTTCTTGAATAAATGCTTTAGGATTAATTCTATCTAAAAAGCAGATAGAAAGGGTTGGCGTTTAGGCCTGGTTCAATATTTTTTTTAAATAACTTAATGAAATGTCGTTATATGTAATTTGTATATATTTAGAATATACACCTCAATAAATTTTCATGTAAGGGGTGCCTGGGTGACTCGGTCAGTTAAGCATCTGACTTCAGCTGAGGTCATGATCTCACAGTTCAGGAGTTCAAGCCCCACATCAGGTGCTGTGCTGACAGCTCAGAGCCTGGAACTTCAGATCTGTGTCTCCCTCTCTCTCTGCCCCTCTCTCACTTGTGCTCTCTCTGTCTCTCAAAAATAAATAAAAGCATTTAAAAAATGAATTTTCATGTAAGTATAATACATTGAAACCACCACCTGCATCCAAATAATGGTTTTCTCGTGACCTTTGGAAACTCCCTCATGTCTTCTCATGTCCCTGTTCTCACCCCTCTGCTCCACCTCTAGCATCAGCACCAGCAACAACCGATCTACTGTCATTTTAGGTTCATTTGCAATTTTTAAAAATGTTTTATTTATTTTTGAGAGAGAAAGAGTGAGAGCACATGAATGGGGAAGAGTCAGAGATAGGGGGCAGAGGATCCAAAGCAGGCTCTGCACTGACAGCAAGGAGCCTGATTTGGGGCTCAAACTCATGAACCATGAGATCATCACATGAGCCTAAGTCAGACACCATGGACTGAGCCACCCAGGTGCCTCCGCAATTTGTAGACTTTATATACTTAGTATCATCCAGTACCTACTTTTCTTTTCCTCTGCTTCTTCCACTTGACGTAATTAATTTGAAATTCATCCTTGTCTATATTAATAGTTCTATTATTTTTATTGATGAGTAGAGTTCCACTGTGTGGATATACTACAGTATATTTATTCATTCATTGGTTGACAACCATTTGGGTTATTTCCAGTATGAGGCTATTATAAATAAATACTGCTAAGAATACTCAAGGACACATACTTATATGAATACCCTTTTATTTATCTTAGATAATTATCTAAAAGTAAAATAGTTAGGTAATATCATAGGTATTTGCATTCCCACTCACAGCTTGGGTTTTACCAAATTACATTCCCACTAAAAACTTCACTTTTAAAAGATATATAAAGTGAAACTAACATTTGTCATTTAGGTGCTCATACACATATTTGGTACCATACATCTTTATAATTAATATATATGGAATTTGTATACATTTTACCAATATAGTATACGGCTTATTATTTCTGTTTCAGCATCAATAAAAAGAAAAGATTATTGGGGCACCAGGGAGGCTCAGTCATTTGAGCATCCAAATCTTGACTTCGGCTCAGGTCATGATCTCGTGGTCGTGAGATGGAGACCCTGTATTGGTCTCAGCATCGGGCATGGAGCCTGCTTCAGATTCATTCATTCATTCATTCTCTCTCTCTCTCTCTCTCTCTCTCTCTCTCTCTCTCTCTCTCTCTCTCTCTCTCTCTCTCTCTCTCTCTCTCTCTCTCTCTCTCTCTTTGTCTCTCTCTCTCTCCTCTCTCCCCCAGCACACTCCCCGATGTCCTTCCCTTACTCACAAATAAAGGGGAAAAAAGGAAAAATTTACTGTAATCTGTTTTCAGGCTTTATTTCATTATGTATTCTCATCAAACACTATAAGATAAAGTTATGTTGTTTTCCATAGTTTATTTATCAATTGGAATTCAGATATTTAATTCACAATTTTGACTATAGGCTATGGCTTAATATACAATGATATATGAGACATAGGGATCATGATATCATTGTATTCACCCTATTAACACAGCTTCTTAGGTCCCCACAATGAGAAATGGATTTAGTGATGGAAAACATACTTCACTGAGAGCAGAATGGAGAAATAAATGTATAAGGAGAATAGCTAGGAAACAAAGTTCGTTAGTGCTCTTTAAAATAAAAACTTTTATTTATTATCATATAGTCACTGGCATTTCCTTTTCTGTTTGGAAACTTTTAATGATTTTAGATAAAAATTAAAACAGTATATCACATTTGCTTTTATAAATTCTTCAAATCTCTGAATTTTTTTCATGTAATTTAATACCATCATTAGAATAATCTTATATTTTAATATTAGTACTTTTACTTTTTGCCATGTAGTTTGATTTTTTTAAATAAAAATAAAAGAGGAGGCAAAGATAGAAGGAAGGAAAAATAAGAAATAAAACTGCTAAGTGTTGCTTCTTATATCTAAAATAACTACAAGGGCACCTGGGTGGCTCAGTCGGTTAAGCATCTTGACTCTTAGACCTCATTTCAGGGTTGTGATATCAAGCCCCATGTGGAGGCTTCTTTAAAAAGATAATAATAATAATTAAATAACTACAGTAGCCATTAACAAAAGCAACAGTACTCCAAAAAATGCAGTTATATTAGTTATTACATTTAACCCTGATTATAACAGAAAATATTCTAGCATTCAACATGATTTCTCAACCAGGATTTGCCTAAACAATACAACTCAATTATGTAATAGTACATTTACCTTATTGATTAGCTGTACAGTTATGCTAAAAAAGAACACGCATTCTTAGAGTTACTCTGTTATGATCTTTTTATTAGACCAACTCCAGCAGAATATACCAGAAAGCACAGCATACTTGAGGAGTCTGTTATTTTTGTATGTAAGGCAGACAGTGGCTCCAAGATCAGTTTCCTCCTGTTATAGAAATAAGAGGGTCTGAGGTTTTAATCCAGATTTCTGAAGTTCAGGTCTCTCATCTGTACAAATAAATGATAAGAATGTCTCCATTTGTCTACATCAGAAATATAATCAGAGAATCAGGTCAAATGAGATCATTGAAGTAAAAGTACTTGGTTACCTTTCAAACCACTTTAAACATATATTATGATTTAGGGACATTGTCAGGTTCTTTGTATGATTTTATGCTTTTGAAAAGGCTAGCATAAGGTTACAATTCAATTTTTAGAATTGAATTACACATACAGATAGAGATATGGAGTGGCATTCTTAGTACATCTTTTATGTTGGCTCTTTATTATAGTTGTCAGTTTTATCTTGATGGTCAGTAATAGATGTAATTTTTTAAAGTAATAAATATGAACTAACTTTGTTCTACAAGAATTAGTCTTTCATCTAGCAGTGTACTTGCCGTAACTCTGATTTGGGGCTTTGGGTAGTGTGATCTAATCAGAAATACTCCAAATATAAGGTGGCTTTATATTTTATGGCAAATGCACAGAAGGGGAAAATTAAAAACTGAATTATCAGGAGATTGTTGGAAACAAGTCATGGTTGGAATAACTTAGACATTAAGAAAAATCAATGCTAGCTTTCACCTTTCCCTCCGGTTATCGAATTAAATAGGTTTTTACTTACATTTGAATAATCAGAGATGTGTCAAGTACATAATATTAAGAGAATGGGCAAAATTGTTGCATTTTGCTCAAGCTTTTTGTTGCTGTTGTTTTTGTTCTTTTGAGAAATCACATAACTGAACATGTCTTAATTTTGCTTCTAACACCATGGTAAAGTAGATATCCTGAAAACTCTACAAGAAAATAATACCTATAAATGTTGATAAAATGTTTTTAAAAATGACCTAAAATGCATAGCTGAGCTAAAAAGAAAATGACAAACTCCAGGGGTTAAATGAGAGAGGGAGAGCAAGTGAGAGAGAGGGAGAAAAAGAAGAAAAGAGAAGAGAGAGGAGACAAGAAGAAGAAAGGAGAAGAGAAGAGAGGGGACAAGAATAAGAAAGGAAGGAAAGAAAGAAAAATTATAAAGGAAGTTTAGTAATGCTCATAAATATTAAGGTCACAAATGACATCCCCATGAGTCACCAATAAAATGTAATTGGAAATAGTAACAAAACCATAAGGGACCTAAGAATAAATCTAATAAAAGATGTGCATTACTTTATGTAAAAGTAAATTTTTATTGAATGATTATAATAGAACTGAATAAAAGGAGAAATGTAGATTCATGGGTATAAAGATATAATGTGATAAAGCAATCAATAAATTTGATTATTTTTCCATTTAAAATCCAACTAATTCACGTTTGTGTGTGTGCATATTCATATGTGAGAAACTAGACAACCATAATATAAGTACATGGAAGAGCTAACAGCTGTTGTTTTCAATTAGGTTTCCAAAGATCTTACTCTAGAGTAAGTATGCTTGTGCAAGTGATTTTGTAAAGACATTGTACCAAGAAGAACTAGTAAGCTTGATTCAGACCAAGTACCATGATAATAGATTTAGTCTGGTTCCATATAAAGACTCTAAAGTAAACTAATTCAAAGTTGTTCCATTATGATGCAGTGGATCAGTTCTCTCATACTTCTGTACAAGTGCATTATTGGCTTGGGGCTAATTCTAGCCTTCTGTTTATGGACCAATCTGGGTTTAGTAGCCAAAGATATTTGGCCAAAAATGTATCTAAACTGAGGGATATATAAAATAGTTTAAAAAGGAAACCCAACATTGTGTACACTGTTTGTCAAATAATTTTTAAGAAAAAGATGGAGGATATTTTTTTCTTGCCATTCACCAAGAATTATAAAAATAGTGCAATTAATATGCAATATTTGTGGAAAAAGTGAAAAAATAGGTCAGAGGACCAGAAACAAGAATTTTAGAAGAATCTATAAAATAGGTTTTGAGTTTGGAAAATACTTTCTAAACAAGACCATGAAAGCAAAGTCACACAAAAATTCTAATATATTAAACTACATTAACTACTTTTGTTTGTTTGTTTCCTGAACCTTATATAGGTAATTAAACAGTATAAAGACCAGGCAAAATAAATGTGGAGAAGAACTTTGCAATATAACAAAAGAAAAACAAAATAGCTAATAATTAAAACATAATACTTAACCTCACTAGTAATCAAAGAGACAACACCTTTTCTCTCCTCAAAAAGAGAAATAAAAAGGTAAACAATGGCGAATTCATTATCTTTACTGACTAAACCTAGAGTTGGTAGAGATATGAAAATAAAACAGATTTTCTTAGATGTGTTTAAGAAAACTTGTTTGAACATTTTGTAGGCCATATGAAATAATAAAGTTGAAAATGAATATATAAAATAGAGAGAGAGAGAGAGAAGATGAATGTATCCATGATATAGTCATATCATTTCCCAAGATGTCGCCAGAGGCTGTTGGTCTTGTCAGGAGAAAAGAATTCAAGATCAGACAAAATAGAGTGGATGCGCGGCACAACTAGAAAGTTAATTAAAGTGAAAATACACTGTTGAGACATGAGAATGGGTGAGCCCAGAGGTTTGGGTTTTATTGACCGTGTTAGCAAGAGGCTGGACTGTTTGTTACCCAGATGGGATTTCATGGAAGCAGGGTTCCATGCTTCCTGTTCTGTATTTGGTCAGGAGTTTCATCCCACGGCACCTACCATGTGGATCTGTCTGGTTTGATCAGACTTCTTGTGCTTTTTGGTCACACTGCCAGGACAGACATCTGACTTTCCAGATAACTGACCATGACTTCCTCTTTGCTGTCCTCCAGTGTCCTGTTAGAACCTAACTAAACTGCATACTCCAACAGAACTTCTTAGAATACCTCCAAATATCATAGTTACTAGTCATATGTGACTATTTAGATTTATATAAATTAAAGTAAAAATTCAGTTATTCTGTCACACTGGCTATATTTTAAGTGTTCAGTGGCCACATACAGCTAGTGGCTACTGTTTTTGGACAGCACTGATATAGAACATTTTATTATTACAGAAAGTTCCATTAGCCAGCACTGCCCTAGAGAAGCCCTCATGTATATGCACAATATTAAAAAGCAGTATTTATTGTAGCACAATGACAGCAAATAATTGGAAGCAGATACCATCAAGAGAATATTAATTCATTTATGTGTATCTGTAAAATGAAATATATCAGTGAAAGTAAATTATATAGAACTACATGTATCAACATGGATAAATCACATAAAGCTAAAAGCTGAAATAAGTATCATGTGTCTGACATTAATTTGTTGAAATTCTCAGTCATTATTTTTTCAAATATTATTTCTCTTTTTGTTCTCCATCTGGTATTTTCATTACACATACATTGCATGTTTTGTCGTTGTCCCACAATTCTTCTGTTTTGTTTTGTTTTGTTTTTTAGTATTTGTTTCCTTTTTAGTTTTGGAAGTTTTTATTGATACATCCTCAAGCTCAGAGATTTTTTCCTTAGCTGTATCCAGTCTACTGATAAGCTCATCAAAGGGAATCTTCAATTCTGTTTTAGTGGTTTTTATCTCTAGCATCTATTCTTGTCTTTTTCTTAGGGTTTCCTCCTGTTTGCTATGTTACTTATCTGTTCTTGCATGCTGCCTACTTTATTCACTAGAGCCTCGGCATGTTAATCATAGTTGTTTTGAATTTCCAGTGCCATAATTCCAGTGACACTGCCATGTCTGGTTCTGATGCTTGCTCTGCGTCTTCAAAATGTGCTTCTTTTGGTGCACCGTGTAACTTTTTTTTTCCTTGATAGCCAAAGATGATGTATCACCTAAAAGTAACTGCTGTAAATAGACCTTTGGAGCCGCGGTGGGGAGATGTGGGAGCAGGAGAAGCATGCTAATATCCTATGATTAGCTCTCAGGCTTTTAAATAAGCCTGTGCCTCTGTACTGTGAACTTCGCAAATGTCACTCAGGAGTTTTGTTTGATTGGTTGTTTTTGGATTTTGTTTTCTTTTTCTTTTCTTTCTTTCTTTCTTTCTTTTTTTTTCTTTCCTCCCTTCTTAGGTGGGATGGGATGGCTACAGTGGGCTGGAGGTTTTTTTTTTTCCCTTCCCCCAGGATAATTAGGCGCTGATAATACCTGATAAGGTAAGGTTGGATCTCCAGTTAGTTTTTCCCAAGGACAGACCTTAGGAACGGAGTGCTCTGGTATATTTGAAGATGGTTCTGTATTTACCCCTTCTCCCTTCCAAAAGCATGAGGGGATTTTTCTCAGATATTACTGTAGGAACCTGATCAAATTCCTGGAGGAAAATCTAACAATCTTGTGGGTAACTGTACCCCCCCCCAGCCATAACTGGATCCACCTGGAGGGGTTTTTTTTCTTTTTTTTAATGTTTGTTCATTTTTTGAGAGAGAGAGAAAGTGAGGGAGAGGGAAAATCTCAAGCAGGCTCCAGGGTCAGTTCAGATCCTGACCCGGGGCTCAATCTCACAGAAGGTGAGATTATGACGGGAGCCTGTATCAGAATTGACTGATTCTTAATTGACTGAGCCACCCAGGTGCTCCCACCTGGAGTTCTTAACTCAGCATTGTCCACACTGAGTCTCCAGCAATTTGTCAATTACAGTTCAAGTATTTCTCCTTGACCTTGGTTCCCTAAATGGTGTCTGCTCAGGAGTTTCTGTGCTGGTAAGTTGTTACTCTGCATTCACCTGTCTCTTCCATCTTGGGAGCAGCAGTTTCCCCTGTGTCCTCCCCTCTCTTATGGATCCCAAAAGAGTTGTTTTCTTAGTCCGTTCACCTTATACTTGTTAGGACTGCATGGTGACTTCCAAAGTCCTTATATGAAGAATGCAATAATACGTGGGGAATAATGTTAAGGTATTATGTTTACATACCAGTTAAAATATGAAAAATACTAGATATTGTATATAGACATAATAATAGTTTTTAGTTAAATATTTAGAGACGCACATGGAAAACTGCAAATTTAGGATATTAATTAACTCTGGTAAGGGTGAAATATGTAAGTGGGGTATAAAATTAGGGCTGTTATGCCCAGATTGCAATATCCCCAAAGACCAGAGAGTACCAGGGAGACCGAATCACGCATGCAAAAGCAAAGGGCATTTATTACGGGCTTAAGCTCAGGCTCCCAGATTTCACCAACGCAGTGGATCCATGCTGAGAGCCCCAAACAAGGGCTGAGCAGATTTTATGGGGTTTGGGAAGGGGGAGTTACAAGAAATTGTGACATAGGTACAGTGATCCAATCATTATCGTATAACAGCATTGGCAACAACTTTAACCATACACATTGTTTAGAGTGTTTGTTACTTTTGGTGGGACCCAATCACAATATTTAGAGTAGTTTTGAAATTAACCAATTACAGAGTGAGCCCAGGGTCTTGTTCAGTGGCTAAGGGGTTAACTTTAACATTAGGCAACAGGGTCCTATCTATAGTTTCTATCTACAGACCTCACCCTTAGGAATGTGAAAGGTGGTTGCTGGCCTTTTCTGATTGGGTGTTGCGAAGGTGGTCTCTCCTGCCTTGGGCAATGTGTAACTGCCTGATAGTTTTGGGGAAACTGAAACTTAGACTTTTAAGGTCAGAGGGGAAACTTAAAGCCTGTCATGGAGTCAGTTTGTTTCAACCTGTGTCCTTTCAGGGCCACACAAGTATATTTAACTATATATTTTCATATTTCTCAAGCCAAGTAGAGAGCATAAAATTGATTGTTACACTGTTCTCCATAAATTGTAGTAGACTCTAAGTCTCAAGTTCTCTCTCGGCCAGTGAGAGAGCAGATGCAGGATGAAAGTGGAGGGAGATGGTTAATGTCCAGGAAAAGACACGAGCCCTGAGTAAAGGTCCTTGCCCTGTATTTATTAGGATCAGAAGGCTTACATACGTGATGGGCATTCACAAAGAGACAAAGGAGCTGTGAACATCAAGTCATGGGCATGAGGGAAAGGGGTTTTTTGAAGATATACAGTGTTTGGGCTTTGGGTCAATATAAAACCAAATCCTGGCACTGGGCAGATGGGCAGATTGTTGTTAAAGGCGGAAAGGAGGTACCCGTCTGTTTATCTTAGCTAGCCTAGAGGAAAAGACAGAGCAAAACACTTCAAGGTTAACAAGGCACCTTTTCTTTTGTAAATTAGCTCCCTACTGGGCAGAATCACCAGCAGCAGCAGCAGCAGCAGTAGCAACAGCAGTGCAGTGCAGTGCAGTGGTCTATAGCTCTAATTACCCATTTACCTAATTTGGTCCTTTCTTCCTGTGAAAGCAGCTATCTGCTATAATACTAAATTGGGGAGTGCTTTGCCATGAATGTCTAATTGTGTTTACCTCATATACCTTTGTATTGGGAGCCTTTGTCCTCCTTCCTATTTAGGGGCCTTTGCCCCTCCCTCTCTTCTCCTGGGGGCTCTGCACCCCCTCCATATTCTTGGGGTGCCTTTGCACCTTCCTATTCCTGGGTGCTAATCTTGTTTACCCAAACCCAGCTATGAGCATTCTATGGCTTTGTATTTCTTTATGCCTTGTTAACCCATTGATGTAAGCCCGGGGGGATCCCTAAGCTTATTCCCCACAATAAATCTCAAGTATCATAATAAATTTTAATTTTAAAACCTACCATTGTATGCCTTCTACATGTAGATTCCATTTAAGATCAAATGACAAAACTAGGGTCATAAACTCTATCTACTATCCACCACTGGTCTTCTAAATTGTGTATTAAATGTCTTACAATCAACTGTTTGGGTTTCTGAATTTTAAAAATTATTTTAATTTTTATTTCTTTTCAAACAACTTTTTTAATGCTTATATTTGAGAGTCAGAGACAGAGCACAACTTGGGGAAGGGCAGAGAGAGAGAAGAGACACAGAATCTGAAGTGTTCTCCAGATGCCAAGCTGTCAGCACAGAGCCCAACATGTGACTTGAATCCATAGACCATGAGGACATGACCTGAACCAAAGTCAAATATTTAACTAAGCCACCCAGGCGCCTTGTAGTTATTTTTATTTTTAAGGACTGAAAGATATTATACTTTATTGTAGGTTTTTTCTTCCCCTAAATGCAAAAGTTAAAATTACATCATCATACTCTTAATTTTTTTCAAGTGTTGAAAGCTTTTTCAGTGCACAAGTTGTTTTTATTATTATTATTGTTATTGTCATATCCAAGATGTATTATCACTTTCTCAGAGAGAAATTGTTTGCACATTTGAGAAGTGTTTCTTCAAGGGCTAATGAAAATCTTGGAAAACAAAGGTCAAATATAAGACCTTTTCCATGTTCAACCAGTTCATTATTTAACATGCTACAGTTGTTGGGTGGCTCAGTTGCTTGAGCATCTAACTCCTAATTTCAGCTCAGGTCATGATCCCAGGGTTGTGGGACTGAGCCTTGCATCAGGCTCCATGCTGAGCATGGAGCTGGCTTAAGATTCTCTCTCTCTCTCTCTCTCTCTCTCTCTCTCTCTCTCTCTCTCCCTCTCTCTCTCTCCCTCTCTCCCTCTCTCCCTCTCTCCCTCTCTCATTCTCTCACTCTCTCTTTCTCTCAACCCCCCTCCCCCACACACTCTCTCTTTCTAAAATTAAAAAAAAAAATTCCGGGGTGCCTGGGTGGCTAGGTCTATGAGTTCGAGCCCAGTGTCCGGCTCTGTGCTGACAGCTCAGAGCCTGGAGCCTGCTTTAGACTCTGTGTTTCCCTCTCTCTCTGTCCCTCTCCCACTCACACTGAGTCTCTTTCTCTCTCAAAAGTACATAAACATAAAAAAAAAGTTTAAAATAAAATTTTTAAACACTCTACAGTTGTATTCATTATGAAACCATATAGAAAAATGAATAACCAAATTATTTTATCAAGTTATCTCTAATCATTATTACTAAAAACTATTACCTTTTACATAAAAATAACATGTACTGCTATTAAGAGAAATAATAAAAATGATTAAAATGTATAAAATTTGGAAGTTCTTGCAAACACTTAAAAATTACTATAATTGCCTTGTGTCACTCGTTTGACTTAAATAGGAAATACAGTTTTTTTTCCTTAGATCATATTTTATCAGTCATGTAGTCATGGAAAAGTATCTTCCAATGTACAGAGAAAGCCTTCCAAAGTGCAGAGAAAGATCATTTATTTTCTTACTGTTTCTAATTTGATTTTGTTGACATCGAATCATTTTAAAAACAGAAATATGAGTCAATCAGTCTCTTAACTCTGAAATTGATAAGGCAATCTGCTAAAACAGAAGGGAGGTGATGGAAGAGGGAAAACAACTTCTTAATTCATTTATTGTTGTTTGCTACTCATTAATTTACTTTTTACATACTAATACATAACAGTATTTACTAGGTTCTATGCACTAGGAAAATGAAATTTTATATGAAGGTATTTATTTCCTGAAACAACCCTATTAGTCATATTATCCTCAGTTTGCCAATGAGAACATGGAAAATAGTAATCTACCATTTACTGGGTGTTTAATTTATGCTAGACAGTGTTGTAATTGCTTAAACATGTTCATCTTCACAGCAATGATATAGGTGGAAACTAGTATCATTCTCATTTTATATATGAAGTTATGTGGCAGATATTTTTTTTAAATCTTGTCCAAGGTGAGACAACTTACAGGTTTAGTATTCAATCCTAGGCAGTCTGGCTTTAGTACTTGTTCTCTTAAACACAATGTTATAGCTGCTTCTAGATGTGAGAACCAGGAATCAATATTAGTATGCCTAGCTGCCAAGCTCCATTTTCTAAATATTGCACTATACTGTCAATAGGCTTTTGCCTATAATGGCAGATTGGTTTATTTTTGACCAGCGCTTCCCCTTGAAAATCTGAGCAAATCATTTTAAAATATTTATTCAGATGTTTCCAGAAGGTGCCAAGGCAGTAAGAAATTGAATTACAAGGCATTAATAGTAAAGAAAAGAAGCCAGAAATTTTGGTCCTTAAATCTTGGGTTATATGCAGATTTTAAATTACGGTGCCTAAGAGAGTCTACACAGAACTTCTAACAGACTCATTGGAAGTAGGGAAAAGTTGGAAGGCATTACTTTCAAGTGGGATATAGAAGACCTTAGGAATAAACCAAAGGGACAATGATTAACCATTAATATATCAACATTGAATTAAATTGGTACCTAATTAGATTGATGCTAGCTGCCTGACAGAGGCAAAACTAAATCCTTTCTAAACTCAGATCAGTACAAGAGAACTTAGGGTGTGGTGAAAGGTCTAACATAAGTGTAATTAAAATCCCAGATAAATTAGGAAAAAATATAATAGGGTAGAAGAATAGTTAAAATGTTAATGACTGATAATTTATTAAACTAATGACCTCAAATTAAAGACTAAAGATCTAAGAACTTCATCCATAATAAATTCAAATAAAACTATACTTAATTCCATCAAGTAAAAACTGGTGAAAGGCAAAATGAAAATCTTAAAATCAATATAGGGTACCAAAACCCTATATTACATTCAGTGGAACCAAAATAGGACCGATAGTTAACTTTTAACAGAAACAAAGGAAGCCAGAGAACAGCGTCTGTCTATACAATGTTGAAGGTTAGTAACTGTCAACCTAAAAGTCTATATCCAGTTAAAATATCTTTTGACAAATAAGCCTACTGAAGTCATTTTTAGACAAAAACTGAGATAATTTGTTACAAGCAGGCCTATGTAAAAGTAAATAGCAAAGATGTTTATGCATGAAAAGTAGCCTTCTGTGTAAATGTTACTGATTTGGAAAGTATGGGACCTTAAGATCAGGATTGGGAACATCTTGGTGGATGCCCTGGGGATGCCTTGTATCCCCAATTTCCAAAGAATGCTAAGCCTTTGTAGACTCGATTTTTGAGTACAAGCTAAAAAATAGACTCTGCCTACCCTAGAGTCCCACTCAGGTGTGGCCCTAAAAGACAGAAGAGAGGTGAGAAAGAAGAGTTCCCAATGGCCAGAGATTTGGGTATTGGGTTTTTGGGTAGTGCTGTTATGCACATTTTTGTTGGTGTGTGAAAAGAGAAGTATCTCTAAGTAATATGTATGGAGTTATTGGTTTGGTTGGTGAGGTGGTTGGAGGGAAAATATTTCAAGATCAGAGAGAAAATGGTCTGGGGAAGAGGCATGGGGTTGAAACTTTAAGATAAAGAGTAGGAGGGCCATAGACTTGCCTAGTCTCTCAAACACAGCTAGATAAATACCAAATCATTCTGAGCCCAACAAATTGATCTGAGGACTAACAGAACAGAACAGAGGCAACATTGTGGAAGGTAGGAGGTGAAGAGACCTAATTTGGGGGAGAAATGGATCATGAGCGCTGTGGAGGGGAGGGAGCCCTGGGCACAGAAAGACAGGAGGAGCACACAAGGAATAGCACAAGGAAAATACTTCCCCAAAGTCATTGACTCTGAAAACAAGTAGGGCTGATTTTCATGAGTTTTTACAGCCAGCAAGGCTCAAAGACTAGAATTTTACTGTAATTTTTGATAAAGCAAGAAAGACTATCCAGTGGAAAAAAGACAGTCTCTTCAACAAGTGGTATTGGAAAAATTGGACAGCACCAAGCAGAAGAATGAAACTGGACCACTTCCTTACACTATACACAAAAATAAATTTAAAATGGATGCTGTGACTAAATGTGCAACAGGAAACCATCAAAGTCCTAGAAGAGAACACAGTCAGCAACCTCTTTGACATCAGCCATAGCATCGTCTTACTAGACACTTCTCCTGAAGCAAGGGAAACAAAAGCAAAAATGAACTTCTAGGACATCATCAAGATAAAAAGGTTCTGCACAGGGAAGGAAACAGTCAATAAAACTAAAAAGCAACCTATGGAATGGAAGAAGATACTTGCAAATGACATATCTGATAAAAGACCCAAAATCTACACGGTACTTATCAAACTCAACACCCAAAAAACCCACAAATAATCCAGTTAAAAAAAAAATGGGCAGAAGACATAAGTAGACATCTTTCCAAAGAAGACATCCAGATGGCTAACAGACACAAGAGAAAATGCTCAACATCACTCATCATTAGAAAATACAAATCAAAACTACAATGAGATACCACCTCAAACCTGTCAGAATGGCTGAATGTGAAAGAGCAAATGCTGTGGTGGACTGCCCAGACTCACCTGCATTCCTTTGTGACTGAGGCATCCATCCCCTGACTGCCAGCAGCAGTGGTTGCTTATGGCTTATCTTGAGTCTTTCACGGAGGACTTCCTTCAGCCAAAGGGAACTACCCTAATGAACTTTATGTTTTTTTCCTAGTTGATGCAGGAAGGGAGACATTGGGCCTGTCTCAATTCAGACATCTCGGAAATACTATTTTAGGTTGCTTTGAAACTGTCTCATAGTTCAGGTTGCCCCCTTTTCCCAATCATGTTTGTCTTGCTCCCTTATAGATGTTGTACCCAGGAGCATTTCTGTTTGCCCATCTCAGAATTTCACAGCCTGTATCGCAGAGAATCTGACATCTGACATTATGAGCAGTGTAGTCACATAGCTTAATCCATAGTGGAGGGTTGGAGCTAAGGAAATAATTGGTACCAAGTAAACAGATGATAGGGATCCAGAGAAATAAGAGTATATTTGAGGCAGAATAAATCAAGGAGGTAGAGACATCACCATTTGAAATTTAAGTGGGAGTGTGAAAGAGGTGGTCAGTCACCTTCGATTTTCAGGTGTTTGGGAGTTAGTTCATAAACAGTGTAAACTGGAGAGAGCAGAGTTAGGAGAGAGAGTGAAATAATTGGTTTGGATATAATTTTAGTTGCTTAGAGACCTCTCAGAAGAGTCAGTGGTGTTTAGATGTGGACTGAAATCTTGGAATTAGAAGGGACTGTTTCAGGGATGTTTACTGCAAAAACAGACGGCAGTGGGTTCAAACCAGAGGAATATAGACTTTCAGAGATGACCAGGAAAATGGGGAAAGTTCCAAACGATGGTCCATTGAGCTGAGGCAGAGGAGGAAAGAAAAATAATCAGTCCATTTTTGTTTGATGAAAAGTCATATTTCTGTTTGCAATTTTTAAATGTTTATTTACTTTTGAGAGAGACAGAGACAGAGTGTGAGGTGGGGAGGGAGAGAGAGAGAGAGGGAGACACAGAATCTGAAGCAGGCTCCAGACTCTGGGCTGTGAGCACAGAGCCCAACACGGGGCTGGAACTCATGAACCAAAAGAACATGACCTGAGCCGAAGTCAGACGCTTAACCGACTGAGCCACCCAGGTACCCTTGCAATTTTTCTTTATCACTTAAAACACAAAAAGATTTTCATCATGTTTGTTGTTTTGCCTAGTAGCTAGAGTACTAAATGAAAATGCTTTATCAAAATAACTTCACAGTGAATATTTATCCCATATTTTCTCATATACCTAAAAT
Organism: Mungos mungo; assembly: GCA_004023785.1. NCBI lineage: Eukaryota > Metazoa > Chordata > Mammalia > Carnivora > Herpestidae > Mungos > Mungos mungo. The sequence continues at coordinate 74,078 of PISW01006411.1, read as the reverse complement.
ACATGTTTTTATGAACTCAATATATCCTAATATAAAGTTAACTAGATAATATTAAAAACAATTCAAGTAAAAGGATAATTTGCTGCAACAGTTTTTTTCCTAAATATTCTTGAATCTTCTTCCTGTTAACCAAGGATCTAGCTATTATATTTTCATAGGACTAAAGGACATCAGAGAATCTGAAAATATATTGTAATTCTTGATTGTTTCTAAATGTTTTAACTAGTTTGAATAATGGTCCCTGAAAACTCATGTCCACCTGGAACCTGTGAACATGTCCTTCTTTGAAAATAGAGTCTTTACAGATGTAATCAAGTTCAGATGCAGTCGTGCTGGATTGGGATGAGCCCTAAATGTAGTATGACTGCCACCCTCTTAGGAAGAGGGGATTTAGACACAGACACAGAGAAGATGTCCATGTGAAGATGGAGGAAGAAACTGGATCGATATAGTCTCAATCTGAGAAACATCAAGGACTGCCAGCAACCACCAGAAGCTAGGAAGAATCAATGAAGGATTCTTAAATTCATCTAGGAGGAGATGGCCCTGACGACTTGATTTCAGACCTCTGGCCTCCTGGACTGTGAGGAATACATTTGCTCTTGTTTTAAGTCACCAAATTTGTGGTGATTTTTTGCCACAGCCTTAGAAACAAATACAGTCTTTATATAAAGGAGAATTTGAAAATGCCCGTGTGTTTGTTGTTTCCTGATATACTTTTGCATTTCTCTTCCCTCAACTGCTTCTGGGTTTAAAATGAGAAATAGAATTGGTTGGAGAGTTGTTTTTTTGGTTTTTGGTTTTTGGTATTTCTTTTTTTTTTAATATAGCCTATACCTAGACTTAATATTTTTCTTCAAAATCACTAAAGCCATTATCTGCACAATTGGCCCCGATAGCCATACTCTGTGATATGTCAGATTGTCACCTGCTTTCCCTTGCCTCTTAACTGTCTTTTTTAATAATTACTTTAATTTCATTATGCAAATGTGATATCATTAACATATTATATGCACATATGTTTCCTAAGGTAGGACATTTCCTCTTTTACTTTTTTAAATCTTTATTTTTGAGAGAGAGAGAGACAGAGTGTGAGCAAGGGAGGGGCAGAGAGAGGGAGACACAGAATCTGAAGCAGGCTCCAGGCTCTGAGCTGTCAGCACAGAGCCTGACAATGGGCTTTAACCCATCAACTGTGAGATCATGACCGGAGTCAAAGCTGGACGCTTCACTGACTGAGCCACCCAGAAGTCCCTAGACATTTCCTCTTTTAAAATCACCATGTTTCATCCTCTCTTGGCATCTGATGCCCCTTGGAGAATATTGGTATTCCAGGGTCTGGTTTCTGGGTGACTGTTCTTGAAACTTATTCTCTCTGGCCTTATGTAGGATGGGATTTCTCCAGGTTTTTTTTATCCTGGATCTTGTGCATTCTTTAGAACAATTTCTGTTGGTATGAGTTTGGAGTCCAAGAATTTCCCCAGAGGTTTAACCGTTATTGATTTAGGATTTCTTTGACTACTGGTCTCTTTAAATATTTAGTTGGTTTGCAAAATACTTGTTTCTGATCATGTTTCTAGATCTATCTGTGAAGTGGCTATTTAAAAAGAATATCTCATAGTATAATAGTTTAAAGAATTTACTATAAAGTGAGTTACTAGAAAAAATGAAACTTAAAAAAAATGTATTGGATGTTGAAGAAATGTCAGAAGGTTATGACAGTTTCTAAACATTACTTTCAATATGTAAGCAAACAGGTTAATAAACAATTCAGGAATCTACAAAAGTCTGCGAACCACATTTACAGAAACAATCCTTTAGATTAATTTTATGGAATGAAAGCTACTCAGAGAAGTTTCCTAGCATGGGTTTTTGATCTGTAGAATTCCTGTTCCTTCAGCTCTGTCTATGCTTTTGTGCTAATCTTGAGTTAAAGTTTTCTGAATTGAGATATTTGAAATTATACCACTGACAAGGGAGGCAACTGGCTGAGAATACCTCTCTGGGGCGGTAATATGTGTATGTGTGTATGTACAAGTGTGTGCGTGTGTGTGCCTTTGTATGTGCATGTGTGTATGTGTGTGCATGTGTGTGTGTGTGTGTGTGTGTCTGTAAAGAGGGAAACCAGGTGGAAATCAAGAGGATCACACATGGTATTTTCTCACTTCCTTCTCTATATGCTGGTACTTCCATCATTTGTTTTATTTTTCATTATATATAATGTAAGATTACCAAATTTACATTTTTATTTTAGTCTAAGAAACAGGCTTTCTAAGAAAAAACATGCTTCCTCTATTTTCTGTCTTCAAGTGTCCCTTACATATAGTGACATGCAGAATGTTCCAAGAAATACCTAACGTCTTATAATATATATATAGTTAGTTAGTGATTTAGTTAGTTACTTCCAAGTTCCCTACTGCTGTAGCATTAGTAAACGGGAAACAAACACCAGGTCACAGTTTAATCTGTAGTTTCTCAACAACATAACAAGTATTGACAATTCTTTAGCTTAGAATGATGACGTCCTCACTGCTCTCGGACCTATCCCTCCATTTAGTCTGACCAAAGGACTTTAATGTCCCCTTTTGTCTTAGTCTATTGAGGCTGCTGTTACAAAAAAATACCATGGACTAATTGGCTTATAAATGATAGAAATTTATTTCTTAAAATAAACTAAAGTCTGGGAAGTCTAAGATCAAGGTGCTGGCACATTTGGTATCTGGTGAGATCCTACTTCCTGGCTGCAACCTCACCTGGCAGAAAACAGGGAAAGGGGTTCTCTGGGGTCTCTTTTATAAGGGCATTAATGTCATTCATGAGGGCTTCACCCTCCCTATGGCACATCTCGCAATATCATTGCATAGGAAATTAGGTTTCAAGTTAAGAGTCTTTTTTGGGGGGATAGAGAGAGAGAGTGAGAGAGAGCAAGAGCGAGAGCCATGAGAAAGAAAGCAAACAGGGAAGGGGGAGAGAGAGAGGCAAAGAATCCCAAGCACACTTTGTGTTTTCAGTGCAGAGCCTGATGAGGGGCTCAAACTCACAAACTGTGAGATCCTGACCTGAGCCAAAATCAAGAGTTGGACACTTAACCAACAGCCACCCAGGCACCCCAAGATATGAGTCTTGAGGGACACAACCATTTGTTCTAAGCACTTGATTAAACTTAAGTCAGAGCTCTTCCTGACACTGGATTCATGATCTCTCTTTCTTAGAGCATTTACTTTAGAAAACTTGTTTATACATGTTTTATATGCCCCATTGAGATACAAATCTTTTTGGAAGCTTCTTGACAGTTTTCTGAAACACAGTAATGTCTTTCTGAGGGACTGGGAGCCAACCATTTGGGAAGTAATCATCAAGAAATATAATGGCCCTGCCTCCCACGTTCCATGGTAGAATAGGGGCCTAACTTCAGTGGGAACTTTGTTCCATGTTATAAAACCTCTTGTCGTCAAGGTACACTTTTCTTTTTCTTTGAGCAAAGCCAATTAGGAAACACAGATGGGCTATGATGTTCCCTCCTCAGTTCTTAAAACTCTCCAACTCTCTATTTCAGCAGAGTTGAATGTAAACAGACTTCTGGCCCAATCTCTTATTGCAAAAACCTTGAATCATGTCTCCCTTAACTGTTTAACTTTATACCTTTTGATTTTGTTTTGACAAGTTCATTCCATCATACACTAATTACAATACCACTGCTTCCTGGTCCCAAATGCTTTATCAGTGAGAAGAACTTTTCTTCTATGATGAAGTCATAGTGAAATCACAGTGGCCCAAACAGTGGGGAAGTATATACTCACTTATCATAAAGTCTAGAAGAGGTGTGGAATTTAGGTTGATCCAGCAGTTTAATGATATAATCAAGATGTGCAGGTGTTTCAATATGCTTTCCACATGTTGGATCAGTGCTGAAGTTCTTTAATCTCCTGGTTGCAGGATGGTTGCCAGTAACAAATGAAGCTAAATGCTTCCATTTTTAAGAAGAGGAGGAGGGAGAGAGGGTGAGCGAGAGAGATGTATTGATTTCTACATATCTGACTTGAAAGTTGGAAACAATTATCATCAAGATTTCCATCAACATTCTGATTATACTTTTGCTTACATTTGGCCAAATTTCAATCATATTCATGAACCAAACACTGACAGCCACATTAACACTACAGGATGAGGATGGGGTAAAATGGTTGCTAGCTTTCAATGATAATGTCCATTACAGTGTAATGTCTGTAGGGCTTTTGGAATTTAAGGCATAGTTTAATTCCATTTTTAAATTTAAGTAAATTAAAGTATAAAATTATAATTTTTTTAAAACCAAAAGGCTTGCAGTTTTAAAATACCGACCATTTTATCTGATGTCCACATACTTCATTCTGAAACACAATTGTCTGAATAATAATAGTACTTGCTAACATTTTGAGACTTGTCTTTTAGTTGGATTTCTGCACTTTTATCATTTTACTGGAAATATTGATTTCCTGTTATATTTTCTGTGCTTTTAACATAATTGAATAACTGCACAGTAAGTTTTTCCTTTGTATAATGTGAGTGCTTCCCACCATTCTTCTTCAAGCATGAAATTAATTGAAATGATTGTCATCATCATAGTTTTTAATGTCCTTGCAAGAAGAGTAAGAGGGATATTTAACGTTGAATTCACTGCTCTAAGTCAATAAGTATGGAGAGCAAAAAAAAAAAAAAAACAAAATTGAAGACACATAAAATCTTAACAGTATATTTGCAGTCACATCCTACTGAAAATATGTGTATTCAAATTAGGTTATTAACATTAGAGTAAAACTTAGTTTGTAATGTGAATTACTCTTTGTTACCTTAAGGCAAACAGCATGCAGTAGGCTTCTTATTTTGCATGTTATTTTTGTTCTTCGTTATCATTGGATAATTGTAAATCCCTGACTTGAGCCTCAGAGAAAATATACTTTCACCATTAGTAGCTGTGTAACTTCTACAACATCAAGTCATGATGTTTCTAAGGAAGCAATATGAGAATGATTCATGTGAACACATAGGTTATGTCATATGTGTTAAAATGCCGTGATACTGCTCTCTTACTCTTTAAAGTTAGAAGAAAACTCTTTTTCAGTTTCCTAAATATAGGATTACTGAATACAGACTTGCTCTTCTTTAAATCTGTTCTCTTAAAATTTATCAACCAATCCTTTCAGCAATTTTTTATCCTATTAGAAACATCTGAGCTGTTACTGGCATTACTGATCACTGAGAAGTTACCAGTGACTTTTAATTCACTTGCCACTTTGTGGGTTAGATTCCAGTGAGTATAAAATAAATCTATAGTTGAAATAGGTGAAAGATAATGTAGGTGGTCCTCATCCAATCTTATCAAACTACAACTACCGTAATTTAGTAAATTCTACTGGGAAACATGTAAAAAAATATTCAAGGCATATTAAAATATGTTCTTAAATTTATTTGTTATTTAGGAGACATTTTAATTAGTCTTCCTAGTTTGATAATCTTTAATGAGATGTAATTCACATATAATAAAGTTCAGGCATTGTTTATGTATATATTTCAAAGAATTCTGATGAATTTAAAGATTACAGTTGAAATATGGGGTGAAAATTTCTACCATTCACAAATGTTCTCACATTGTTCTTTATATCCAGTCACCCTGGATATTTGACTCCAGACAACCATTAATTTGCTTTATGCCACTAATGACTGATCTGCATCTTTTAGATTTCCATATAAAGAAAATCATGCAACATGTACTCTTCTGTGTCTGACTTCCTTTGTTAAGCATAATTATTCTGCGATTCATGTCTCAGCATGTGTCAATATCTAATCATTTTTATTCCTGAAGAATATCCCATTTAATGGATATGCTGCACTTAGGCATTCATCTGCTAATGGACTTTAGAGTTATATTCAGATTTTTGCTATTATAAATAAAGTTGCTATGAGCAAATATATGCAAGGTTTTTTTGTGAATATGTATTTTGACATAGCTTTGCTAATTACTTAGAAGCGGAATCAATTAACAAGAAAGTACAAAGCAGTTTTTCAAAGTGGTGGTTCCCAGGCTTTCATTTTTACCTTTGTATGCATATCTATGTGAAAACTTCTATCCATCAATCTATTACCTCTCTGTCTATGAAAATTCTACCCCGTAAGGTTCACAGTTGGTAAAAATATAGAATATACAAATTTTTTTACAAGTGGACATTTTTATTACAAATATTTATACATACGTATCATACTTCACAGACTAATTAATGATCACTTTTTTCCCTACAACTTATGCAATGTTTCTCTATTTCTCTGTAATAAAATGTTTTGCAAGATTATCCCTGTGAATTTTAATGGGTTAACATAATTTGTATAATCAATAGCTTTTTACACTGATTCTTTTTCTATTACAAGAATACCACAGTATTTTTTTATACTCAGTTTGATGTGTATTTCTAACTAGCCTCTCCAAATTAATGGTTAAATGTAACATTATAAATCAAATCAAATCAATAGTTTTTAAACGTCTTATACAGACTTCTGGTTGGTTCTGCAGGAGTGGCAGGCTCCATTGCATGTACACAAGCAGTTGACGCAATACGTGTGAAATTGCTATCCAACCCACCCGCTTGATTACAATTTGAAACAAAACTATATTTTTAATCCACATAAAATCTCTGTTTTATTTTACATTTACTTAGCTCAATAAAAGCCTAGGATTTTTAAAAAATATTTTAATATATTTCTTCTGACTTATTTTTTTCCTTTACTTGCTTCATTTTCTGTATAGGTTCTATATCTTTAACCATTTGAATTAAAGTAAAAATCATAAAATAAAATTTTCTCCCATGTCTTGAATTCTTTAATCTAATATAACTTTTTCCTTTAATTTTCTTTTGTTTTTATCTATGGAAGTTTAAAGGTCTTAATTTACTAATTTTATAAATAGTTATATCAATTAATTTTCACATTTAAATATTTATATTTTTGCCTTTATTTATGTATATTTAATAAACCAATTGTTCCATATTTATATTCAAGTGATCTGTCTATATTACCTTTTAATAGACTTCCACATTAATAATAAAAAATTACATAGTTTTTATACAATATTTTAGCATATTGTACATTACTTTTATTTCTGAACCATATTGTCTACAAGTATTTTATTTTTAATATTGATATTGTTTGTATTCTTACTTTTGGAAGTACATGCTTTCTTACGATATGTATTAATCATATTTATTATGGAGTGTATGTCAATCCATGTTTTTAGTGAATCAAAGATTTCATTAACTAATCAAGGTAATGTTAAAAGTGGATTTAAAGTATTTGTTATTTATGGACTATTTAAAGTATTTGTTATTTAAAGTGGATTTAAAGTATTTGTTATTTATGGACTATTTAATAAAGGAGTTTTAGGGAAAGAATTTCAGATTAGTTTTCAAACGGGTTAAACAACAGAGCCATAAGTGATGGCTTTTGAAGTTTTCTTTTACCCTGGACAGAAATCATTGACACATATAACAGGTCCACATATACCTGTAACCTCTGCTGCTACGAGCTGTAGGATAGTTCAGCACGTAGAAAATCCGTTAAAGGTGCAAGCCCAGTTTAACATTGAAGGGAATAACAGTAATTGCTTTACTTTACTCCCAGGTCCTGCTAATTATGCTCACAGTCTAACCCTGTGTGACCACCAGTAATCTCCAGAAATTATTCATGATCACTAAGGGCTGTCCTCATTAGGTTTGGCCTGTTTATTTCCATAAGCACAGCAAAATTACTCATCACTGTTATTAAAAGATAAACTGAGACATATTAAAAACTTTGAGAGTTTGAGCCAAAATCTAAGCACATAAGTCAGTGCTAATCCAGAAGTGGCAGGGAACACTCCCTTCACAGGAGTGGGGGTGGACCTTTAGAGAGAAGAGGCTGAAGCAAAGCAAGGGAATTACTTAATAGCTAAAGTGATGCCTTATTAGGGAAAACTTCATTAGCCGTTTGTGATTGGTTGTCCTCAGGATTCTATTTCTTAACCTTGAGGCACTACAGGCTTGGGTTATGGTTTGTTTAGGTAAACTACTAATATCTTAAAGCCACCTCAGTCCAACAGGCTCCCATTTTATTTTTATTAATATAATTTATTGCCAAATTGGCTAATGTACAGTGTGTACAGTGTGCTCTTTGTTTTGGTGGTAGTTTCCCATGGTTCATTGCTTATGGCTTTTATGATGTTTAGGTATGTTCCTTCTGTCCCAGCTTTCTTGGGAGTTTTTATTAAGAAAGGATGCTGTGTTTTGTCAGATGCTTTTTCTGCATCTATTGACAGGATCCTATGGTTCTTACCCTTTCTTTTGTTAATGTGATGTATCACATTGATTGATTTACAAATATTGAACCAGCCCTGCAGCCCAGGAATGAATCCCATTTGATCATGGTGAATAATTCCTTTTATATGCTGTTGCATTCGATATGCTAGTATCTTGTTGAAAATTTTTGCATGCATGTTCATCAGGGATATCGGCCTGTAATTCTCCTTTTTAGTGGGGTGTCTGTCTGGGCTGGGAGTCAAGGTAATACTGGCTGTGTAGAATGAGTCTAGAAACTTGCCTTCCATTTCTATTTTCTGGAATAGCAATGAGCTACCTGTTTAAATTAACACTATGTATAAGCTTTGGGGGACATATGTTACTGAGCAAACTAAAGCTTTCTGTTTTTCAATGTTCACATGGAATTTTAGATTGGCTTTTTAAAGGTTTAGGTGATGACTACTTCTATTCTGACACTAGAAAAATAAGCCCAAGACATTTGATTTTAGTTCTTAACTTCCTCTGTTCCTGAGGTTTGAGAAAGCTGCGATGTGTCTGGCCAGTCAGTCGCTTTACCAGTGAGAACGCATCCCAGGATGCCAGCTACTGAGCCAGTTTTCTTGATAGGGTTTTGTACAGAGCATTGATTCCACATATCAAGTCAATTTGTGTTCCTTAATAGTGTCCTTGTCAGAACTTGTTAAATGAGAGTTATTTGCAAATATGACACTTCGTATAAAAAAAAAGGATTTCCTCTAGAAGCTAGGAAAAGACATGCATGACTTCAGCAGACTCTGCAGCTTATACTTCTCCAGAAACACAGTTTATTACTTATCTCAGGTGAATCACTTTGGCGACTTGGAGAAAATATACAAAACTGTTAAAGTAGAATTTTCAAAAAAAAGGTAAAATGAGAACCATAATGCAAATACATGAATGCAGGTGAAAATTGTATTAGTATTCTTAAAATCCTTGCTTTGTTCCTGCAACCTCTTTGAATCTCCTCAATCTAGTGTTTCTTCTCCAGCAGGAATTTCAACTATTCCCCACAGGAAGGAGAAAAAAAAAATCTCCACTTCCTTACTCTTGCAGAAGTGACTTTCTCAGATATTGACCAGGTGCCACGGGGCATCCTAGTCTCTGTTTCTAGACTCAAAGGGGGAGGTGAGCTGTTCTCGCTCATTGTTAATGCTTTTGTGCCAATTCAGTCTCCCACACAACACAGAGCTTTATTGATTTTCACAATAGTTATTTAAAAAAGCAGTATGTATTGCGAAAGTTAGGGTTAATTTTATTTATTTTTATTTTTATTTAATTTATTGTTTTTCTGGAGATAATTTATTCTAGCTCTATTCTCTCTCTCTCTCTCTCTCTCTCTCTCTCTCTCTCTCTCTCACACACACACACACACACACACACACACACACACACATCCCTCCTGTTATAAAGAAATTTGACACTGTTTCTAAAAACCTAATAGTACTAGTATTACTTAGTTAGGCATATTTGACTAATTCTACCTCCTGGCTTCCATTAAATATGTCACCATTTTTACAATGTATTATTCTGTCTTACCCATACACTTCAGGTGATACCAGCTCTAGTTAAAGTTTTTTCTGATACCTCAAACTGGTCCCTGGGCAATCACCGTTAAGCCAATTTAGAGGAAAATAATATTTCTGTAGTAATAGGGGTGTTATAAAATGTCTCAGTTCTCCTTAAGTTTACAGTTAGTATGTTGAACATTCTGTATGATAAGGAGAAAAATCTCACAGGACTTTGTGGGTAGAAATAACAAGACGTGTGAAAATTCTCTGCAAATAGTCCATGTCCTGTATCATTTTTCAACAAATTATCCTTGGAGGTTTCATTTTAGGTTGCCTTCTTCCCATTAGTTTCATTCTTTTTTTTTATTCAAAGAAAAAAAATGGAGAGACAAAGTTTTCTCTGAGGATTCATGTACCCTTAGCATATCTCCTGAAAATAAGAGCAGAAAAAAAATAATAAGTCAAGGATTTCAGTTGAATAAGAATGATTTATCTACTGAGTGCTGAAGGACATGAATACATTATGGATATCTTTTTGCATTTGACTTTTATTTCTTTCTTAGCAAGTACATGGTTTCAGAAAATACTTAAAAACAATTCTAAAATAATATGACGAGGCATTTATTTCTTTCAATGACATAGAATTTTACATGAATTATACTGAGCGAGACATGGAATTTCAGACAATGTGTCATTTAAAATTTATCCTAATAGTGTAATTACTTTTAAATTTCTAAAGTTCAGTGTATGACTCCATAAACTTTCATGTGTTAAAGCACTTCAATATTTATGACTGATATTTTTTCCTATTGAATTGATATTAACTATAATTGTGAAGTAAATGTAGGCAGAGATTCAGGAATTAATTTTTTGAAGATGAGACTTTCTTAGTTTGTAAAACTACATGTCATTAACTAGAGAAATTCACATCTGAGATATAAGTTTTAAACTGGTTTTATGCTGTAAAATTTTACATTGCTTTTCTTATTTACTTGTAGAAATAGATTTGTTTATGCTATGATCAGTTTTCTGTATTTCATTTTTTTAAAGTTTACTTATGTGTTTTGAGAGAGCAAACAAAGTAGGGGTAGAGAGAGAGGAAGAAAGAGACTCCTAAGCAGGCTTTGCAATGTCAGTGCAGAGCCTGATGCAGGGCTCCATCTCACAAACTGTGAGATCGTGATCTTAGCAAAATCAAGGGTCTGAAGCTTAACCAGCTGAGCCACACAGGCATCCCCCTTTTCTATATTTTAAGTAGCTGAATAATTTTCACAGATATGTGATAATAAGAAGATAATTTTCAGTTCTCTCTCAGGGAATGCAACATTTAACATAACACAGTATAACTGCCTTATTATTTTAAATGAATTTAATATTTTAAGTGCTTTAAAAAAATTCCTGGGAGTAGGCTTGGGCAGCTTAATATTCTCCCATTAACAGAGAGGAAAATCACTTGAAATTCCTTAGGTTAAAATAATTTAATAATTAGAGAATAGTAAAGAGACAGGGTTCTTGTTTCCTCTAATCTAAGGCCCTTGGTTAATGATTTAGCAACAAGCAGACAGCCCCCCCTACATTTTTATTTTCCTCATACTTAGCCTAGTCCTTGCCACTTATGACATGATAGGTTTTAATAAGCCAGCTTATTATATTCTGAGTTTTAAAACTGAAGGACTATAAATTTATGTATTGGTGGTACTACTTATAAATCAGTAAAATAAGGACAAATGTAATCCGTGTCTGGAAATTCTAGAAAGATGAGTACATGACAATCACTGACACTTTGAGAGTTGAATATAAGTTTTTAAAATGAATGAAATTTTCACCCCCTCGTGTAGATTCCCAGGAGATTCCCCGAGGATACAGTTCTAGCTTTGGCTGCTGCAGGGTCACATAATTACCTATAACCAGGCATATTTATTGGGTGTATGCACTAGGAAGGTGAGACCATCATGTATTTTTGCTCACCATAGTTAGCTGGTCTGTATTATAAATTTTTTAAGGTTTATTTATAATTTATTTTGAGAAAGAGCATGAAAGCAGGGGAGGGGCAAAGAGAGAGAGGGAGAGAGAGAAAACCAAACAGGCTTGGCACTGACAATGCAGAGCCCAATGTGGGGCTTGAACTCACGAATCATGAGACCATGACCTAAGCCTAAATTGAGTCAGAAGCTTAACTGACTGAGCCGCCCAGGCACCTCCATGAGACTTTTCATAATGCTCATCCTCTTCATTTTTCCTCCCATAGCTCTATAATTCTAAAATATCATGTTTTGCATTGAATTGTTAAATTAATCCCACTTGTTTCTCATATCAAATTGATAGAATGTGAGAATTTGAAGCAAAAGTTGTTTTTCTTAATTTATCTATGTTTTTATAGTGGCTAATCTTGTCTCAAAGCAGTTATTAAATATTCAATACATTAATGTGGTGGATAATTGGCTATATTTGCAACCCTCTAAAATCTATATTTTTAGCCACCAGTAGTATTTGGTTTTGTTATCTATCCCATTTGGAGAATCATAGGTCAGATCCCATGATTTTGAAACAAATCGAAATTTCTGTAGAAAACTTTTCTCCTTTTCAGAAAAATAACAAAATAAAATGAAAATGAAAATGAAAAACAAAACAAAACAAAACAAAATAAAATTGATTATATGGCTTGCTACTTGGGCTTGGTTGGGATTAAACCCCTAAACTTCCCCAGTCAAATTGTGACCTGATTTATCAATCATATATTAGGGATTCACAGTTTGTGTACTGTATTCCATCATTTAGAAATACAGTATGCAAGATTCGGCTCAAATAGATCCTAGATTCTTGAAAAAGTTAATATGTGGCATAGAATCCCAAGACATACACTTTAACTATTTTGCTCTATCTGCTTTCATCCATATCTACTGTCTCATTGGAAGTACATATATATATATATTTGGTTGAATTTTCAGATGGTTATTTACAATATCTCTTCACCAACCAGATGTACATTGCTGAAGCATTGCACTCTCCTCATAGGAACTCCATCCAACGGCAGTAGTAAGGAAAGTCTTCCTGCTAGCAAAAAGTCAAGGAGCACATTTGGTTGTCTATATGCCTCAATGGGGGTGGAGCCAGAGGACTAGGTTGATTCTGATCCATGACCAGTTTGGTAGGATAGCACCGAAGAGTTTGTAAGATAATCACAAAGAACAAAACTGGAAGGTTATTTAAATAATGTTGCTGAAGAGTAATATAGATGGACATTACTAATGGCATGAAGTGTGAAGATAGTTATATCTAATGGGAGTCCTCACAGTAAGCATCTAGATAAATTGTTAGGGACTCCAACCGTAGCTACTGTTCAAGCTGTGATCTCTTTAGTGGAACGAATAAACAGAGCAAAGTATTTAATATTACGCTGCTGATGTGGGGATCTGGAAAATACTCTCCCACCCTTACTTTTTTCTTACATATTAGCAAAGGCCATTAGAAGTAGCTACTTTCCAATTGCCAGAACAGCTGTCCACCTCTGCCATCTTAAATCAATGCTATATCAGTACTCTAAATCTCTTCCCTTAGTATTAATCACAAACCTTAATTGTTTCCACAGTGTAGAGAACATCATGCTAGTCTACTACTTTCCTGGCATGGGGAATTAGATGGAACAAGTTTCTTATTTGCCTTTGTAAGACCCAAGAATAGAGGGAAACTACACTACTGATGTAAAGAAAAACAGACTTCATACACCTTCTTTCAGAGAAGTCTCTACAAGAAACTGGTTACAAAGTTACTGGAGGGGCTAAGTAACAAAAGAGTAAAAGGGGAACTGGGATTACAAAAGAAGGAGGGAGGACAAACTTCCTGCCCTTAATTCCTACAACGGTTGCTTTCTGTCTGGGCAGAAGTGGTGGCTTTATCCTAGAGCCCAGTGGCCAGGGCAGAGGCGGCACAGTGTCAGTGGTTCTAGGCTTGTATGGAGCTGCACCTTTTAGGCAGATCAAGAATTAGATGCAACATCATTTTCCACTAGAAAGTAGATGCTGACTCATAATATGCTAGCCTTGGAGCATTAGCTCTTCTGAACTCTGGGTTTCTCCTTCCTGTTTCTCTGGCTTCCCTGTCCCCTGCTGCCCTACAGAGTGTTCTCATAATTTTGTAATGATTTGCTGTTCCCTTTCCTGCTGATGAAAACACCTAGACTACTTTCTGTTTTTCTGCCCAAATCCTGACTGAAACATTAATAATTGAATTACTGAGCCAATAATGACATGTAACTTTAGTGGGAACGTATTAATTACTGATCAAAAGTTCTGCTCTTTTATTGCTTTGCAAATAGACCAATAGGCCATGAAAAGAAGCAGTTACACTCCTCTTTAGAGGTCCCACCTAGCTCAGCAGGCTATCCCTGTCTCAAAATGAATTCTTAACGATTGATTAGAGTAACTGCATGAAAAATTTAGGTCATACTTGGTTGCAATATAAATATCCTGAAACTAATGAGATAGTTCCTTTCCCAAAGGAAAACAATCAAACAATCTTTGCTTTGAAAAAGTAACTTGAGTTTATGTGTTTTGCAGTGATATCAATTTCTTGGTTTCACAGACATGGTTCTTAATGGATTCTTATGGTCAGATTTTATCTAAAGGTAATACTGAATCAGAAACATTCACCTCGTGTGATTTTATTTTCTAGAAGTGTAATTTTATCATTTAAAACTAAATGGTGAAACTAAACTAGAACTTGCGTAACCCTGAACTGGAATTACAATATAGCAATTAGCAAATATATAGGTTTCCTTCTATGAAAGCAAAGGTCATATAGGTAGTATATATCCTTGCTAAGAGACAGAGAAGAAAATAAAAACTGCTACTCTAAGTACAGCTGTATACTTTAATTTATGTAAAAAAAATTGCAAAGGAGTAAATGATCTATTACCCTTCATAATGTGCTTATTATACATGTATATATGTGTGTATATATATGTATATGTGTATATATATATTCTGCTCACTAATTTATTATATAGTTCTATCTTTGAGATTGTAACATGTGACACGAAAACAAGATAGAAATATATTCTAGAAGAGCATTCACTATTGATTTGGAATCATTCATTTGAAAATGTTAAAATGTCAAGTTCTTAAGCTTTTAATTATATTTCATTTTCATTTGATTTCATAAGCATACAAACCAGATCATAGCAAAATTAACGTGTGCTTTAAACTTCCTTTCTGCATAGGAGCAAAGGATAGTTGAATTCGGACTTTTGTTTAGTATTATTGCTTCCCTATGTCCGTGCGTGTCTTATCAAGCCTTTTCATAGAAATAGTTCTGCTCTGGTGGGGTGGCAGAGACTGCCGGGTAATAATTAAATAGATTTGCTTTCCTCCTTAGCTACAATGCTGACTATGGCACCCAGCCTCCCTTGCAGATTAGTGTAGCCATGACTGTGGGTCCTGGGGTATGGGTGGAAGTGTTATGCGCCCCTTCCACTCTGACTTTAGGGCTCAGATCTACCAGTACCTTCACCTCTGCAGAACCCGGAGGTAAAAGTTATCTGTGTCTCTGAATACCTCCTCCAGACAGCAGCAGCCTCGTTGTCAAGCCATTGAGAGGTTTGGCTTTATTTATATTTGCTAAAGTCACTATAAAGATAAAAGGGATCGTACAACTTGTATTTAACCTCGTTTAAGTCAAAAAGCGCCGTAAATGCTTTTACTATGTTTTTGGTAAGTTTTATTTAAAGCAGTATTTTAAAGCTTACCATTCTTAATTTAAACCTTTAAAAGTAATTTGAGGATCTGTTATACAAAGTGATCTGTAATGTACTTACTCTGGGTCATGTACTTACATCATGAACCTCAAAGGTGGTAAGTAAGCCAAATGCAGCCAATTATTTGACCTGGCTATCCAGCTAGCTAGCATCTTGCATCTCACAAGTGATTTTCTTCTCCTGAAATGATTCCCCCCCTATTTAGTAATGCTCAAAAAAAACCAAACAAACAAAAAAACAAAGAAAAACAACTTATGTTTTCATTCAGCCTATGACCCAGTTAAAAAATGTTGATTTTAATGTTAAAAAATTATAAGTATTCTTTCTTATTGAACAAATAACTCCTCCAAAAGGTCCTTATGGGATCATTATGCATAAAAGTACTCACTATATATTTTTAAAATTCTATTATATTTTACATTGTATGATTTTGTTCATGAATTTTAAAATTTATTATAATTTTAACCCTGTAATATGTACCTCATAATATTGACAGGCCTTTAAATGACACTATAAAAGTTATTATATTTTAAAGAATTTCTCAAAGGGATCATGTTTTATAAATTAATGTTTTCCAATAAAGAAAACTGAAAGGCAACCTACTGAATGAGAGAAGACATTTGCAAATGATATATCCAATGAAGGGTTAGTACCCAAAATATGTAAAGAACTGATACAAGTCAACAACAAAAGAAAACCTAAACAATCAAATTAAAAATGGGCAGAAGACCAACAGAAGACATGAATAGAGATTTCTCCAAAGAAGAATCCTGGTAACCAACAGACACATGAAACACTCATCTTCAGAGGAATACAAATCAGAGCTACAATGAGGTGTTGTCTCTCACCTGTCAGAATAGCTAAAGTCAAAAACATAAGAAATGACAGGTGTTGGTAAGGATGCGGACAAAAAGGAAGCTTCTTGCACTGTTGGTAGAAATGCAAACCAGTGCAGCCACTGTGGAAAACAGTATGGAGGTTCCCCAAAAAGTTGAAAATAGAACTATTATTCGGTGATCCATTAATTGCACTACAGGGTGTTTATCTCCAAAATACAAAACATTAATTCAAAACGATACCTGCACCCCTATGTTTATTGCAGCATTATCTACAATAGTGAAACAATGGAAGTGAGATATCATATTATTTATATATATAATATTTATATCATATTGCATTATATATATTTGTATATATATATATAAAAAAGAATGAAACCTTGTCATTTGTGATGACATGGTTGGATCTAGAGAGTATAATACTATAAGACAAAATAGCATATGATTTCATTCATATTTGGAATTAAAAATAAAGTAAATGTGAAAATGAAAAAAGAGACAAAGAAAGAGAAAGAAAGAAAAAAGGAGAGACAAACCAAGAAACAGACTCTTAACTCTAGAGAACAAACTGATGATTTCCAGAGGGGAGGTGGGTGGGGAATTGGGTGAACTAGTGATAGGGATTAAAGAGTGCAGGTCTCAGGGTGACACAGAGTAGTGTGTAGAACTGATGACTCACTAGCCTGTACACCTGAAACTAATACAACACTGTATGTCAACTATACTGGAATTAAAAGTAAAAGCTTAGTAAAACAAAATGATGCTGCTCAGGTGCTCTGCTGAAACAGAATGCCCAAAAGTACCGCAAGCATTCTTTTATGATAGGTGGCTATTCACATGCATTTTGATTATCCTGGGCAGGAGGTGAAGGATACAAATAATGTGTTTGATGTATCTTGTAGATTTTCAGGGCAAAACAGCACATTTGACCTTGTATTCTGAAGATTGATACTTATTTGTTGTAAGATCTTAGAGTTCACTGAGTTTTATTTTATTGAGTATAATATCTTTTTTTATTTAATTTAATATTTTGCTTTTACATAAGAAACACTTAAGCAGAAGATAGTACCACTGAGAAATAAAAACTGACAAGGAACAGACCACCCCTGGGAGAATTTTTCATAGAGGCTATGCAGCACTTATCGATTCACTTTTACGGTCAGGACTTTTCAAGTTTTATTTTGAACAGATACTGAAGGACTCAATATTAGATAAAGTACTCAGAAATCAGTTTCTTGTGATGTGTTAAAAGAATGTTGACATTCAAAAATACTTAGCATTTTAGTTAATGTCAGAATGTTAAAAAGGCAATGTTAAATCAAAATTCAAAAGAATCTGATTAAACTTAAGATGAGATTCCCAGCAGGTGAAACAATGTTTTCTAAGAGAAGTCACTGTATGGAATGCAAAATAGGTATTGTATGTAAGGCTATATGGACAAAAGACTGCCAGAGCAATAGTTCTGACTGCACAGTTTGATTCAATTCAATAAAATAATTATGTTAATAGTTGATGGTTTGTTTACGTGAATTCAGTAGTTTTGTCTCATGTTTTACTAGCACAATCATAGTTTCTTAAACCTGCTACTGGATCATCAGAGTTTTAGCTGGATACAAAAGACAACCAAGGAAGAAGGAAAATCAGACTTGAGGGTTTAAGACAAAGTGATTGATTGATTTACTCTTGAGGGAAAAATGAAATAATTTTTCAAAAATACATCAGAGCTCTTCACACAAGTATGATCTCATCTAAAAGTGGGTCAAATTATATTACCCACAAATATGGGTGGATCTCCTGAGCATGTTTAAACCTACAAAATCTGTATAAATCTAAGAATATTGTTCACTGTTTAAAGCAAAGGCATAAACAGGAGATCTATAGAAATACAGAGTGTATAAGGAGTTGCAGCTGAAAGTGTACCATTTTCAATTTCAAATACAGTCTCAGTTTCAGAAGCTAAGAAGAGAAAATTCCATATGTCTTCTTTTTTTTGTGATGAGAAATATGTTCAAGTAAGGAGAAAGTAGAAGGTGAACACTGTGTACTTTTGATAAAGGCACAGGGAATACAATTTGCCAAACTTTTTTTTTTCCAGTAAGTCAATTAAGAAAGACATTTTAAATATGATAGCAGGGAAGTAATTACAGAGCAAGATTATGATGTAATGAAGTTTCTCATTTATCCTTGTGAAAGATATTAATATGGAATATATTAGTAATTTTTAAACAAGAAATAACCCTAGTCAGATTGATGAGTTTTTTGTATTTAATACATATAGACAATTGAAAACACAAACATACATGTATTTTTTGTTGTGGTCTAACTGTAGAATTTAGTATATTCCGAGAAGCTTTGTCAACAATAAAAATGTTTGGGAGAATGAACCAAAGAATCAATCATGCTGTATTTAAAATGCCATTCTGGAAATCTACTCATAACCCTTTACAGTAATTCTGATACAATCTATAAACAATGTAATATAATTTCATTAAGCAAAAGAAAAGTAGACTCTTTCTATGGAATAACTATTACTTAAGAGTATCTGATAGCAAAGTCCTCAAGGATTACCAGGAAGCCTTCTGGTTTTTATTCTGTTTCTGTCCAGACAGAATTACTGTTAGTACTTTCTGACACTTTGCTTCTTTTTCTGCCATGTTTTATTAGAGTGGCTTTAAACATGTCTGAATTTAAGTAGTGAAACCAAATCTTGAAGAAATTATTTCCTCTGACAATTCTCAAACTAACACAACTAGTATCTTGGGTTGTAACAGGAAAATATTTTTTCCCTTGAATATCTATAAGTCAGAATGGTAAATTGTTGGCCTAAAATGGTTGGGCAACAGAGAAACTAATTTTCACTCTTTAAAAATATTTCATGATGGAAAATTTTAAAGATATTAAAAATTGGAGGGAATAATATCATGACTGTACTCCATCCAGTCTCAGCTTCAATAAATGCCAATTTTATTCCATTTAGCACCTTCCAACCAATTATTAGTTTATATCAAATACAAACTTCAGATGTTATCATGCTACTAACATAAAACTCCTGTACAATATCATGTCTGGTCAGTGTTCACATTTACATTTTACTTTGTTACATTTGGAATTCAGGTAAGGTCCGTTACATTGCATTGCATTAAGTCTGAGGTCTCTTTTAATCTAAGTTACTTCTCTCTATATATTTTTATTCCTTGCTATGTTTGGTTGAATTGGTTGAAGAAATAGTCTTATTGTTGCTGCATTTTTTTTTTAGTTTTTTACTTATTATTTATTTTTGACAAAGACAGAGAGTGGAAGTAAGGAAGGGGGAGGGAGAAAGGGAGAATCACAAGCAGCTTTGTCTATACTGTCAGCACAGAGCCCAGCATGGGGCTTATGCTCACTAAACTGGGAGATCATGACCTGAGCCTAAATCAAGAGTCTGACACGTAACCAACTGGGCCACCCAGGTGCCCCAGTGATGCTGCATTTTAATGTATCTCCTAAGGAGATAATATCTCCCTCTCCATATACTCACCACAAAAGAATAGCTGTCATTGATGGAAAGGAGTACCTTCTTGATACAGCTCAGTGGATAGAAAGCCCCTGGTGTAGTATCCTTCCTCCAGGAAGAGCAACCAATCACCTGGTAGCAAGAAAATGACATTGGACCCTTTCCTTGAAGAGGCAGTCGTCTGCCTTCACTGTAATACAAATATGCCTTCTTAGTGTAAGGTGTATTTATTTATTTTGAGTGAGAAAGAGAGCATGCGTATGAGCATGGAAAGGGCAGGGAGAGAGAGAAGGAAAATCTCAAGCAGGCTCCATGCTGTCAGTGCAGAGCCTGTCACAGAGCTCAGTTTCACAAACTGAGATCATGACCTGAGCTGAAGTCAAGAGTAAGACGCTTTAACTCTTACTGAGTCATGCAGGCATCCTCCTTCTTATTATCAATGATTGAGTTAATAGCATTGTCTGTAGATTTAGGGAATGCCATATCCAGAGTTATGATACCCAGCTCAACATTGCTCTGAAGGAATGTTTCACAACAAAAGATATGCAGCAGCCTGCTCGTGCTCATGGACTGTTATAATAGTACGGCAGAATTTCCTGTAAGGCTGAAGTACTGCATACTGGATAGATATTTCTAATATTTTATGGTGCAACAAAAATGCTTGGATTCAAGGATCAAATGGAGAAATTGAGTGTTGCATCCCTCACTATTAGACTATAATTCCTCTGTATAGCCAAGTTATTATATTAAACTCTCAAAATTACCTCATGCAATTTCCATTTTACTGAGTTGACCCTAATACACTTAAAATGTATTTTTCAGTCTTTTTTAGAAAGACACAAAATTACATCATCTTAACTGCATCTCGCAAAGCTCAAAGACCAGGCATCATCGGGTCCAGCTAAAATTTTGACGTAGCTCTGACATTTTTATTTTCTCTCATTTTTACTTTCTTTTTATTGTATCAGAGAGAAATTCACTTCCAGTGGAGCTCAAGAAATGACCTCACTTCTGGAAGATTTGCCTATCATAAATTGCGGCAGTCAGATGAGATGTAGCAAGAAAAAGTTCACATTGCTGAGCTCATATTTAGCCTCTACATGGCTAGTATCTTGGCCACTTTGTACATGAGCATATTGTGCATACAACATTAACTAAAAATGACTGCTCTCCGTAGATTATAAAACATTGTCCATCTGATTTTTAAGAGCTGACCCTGCAGTGTATATTTTTTGGTTGACATTCAAATAGACACAAAAATCTTCACAACCTATGTAACTTTTGAAAAGTCCATCCACATACCTCTTTTCTGGACCTTCAAGTAAACAATTTTCCAATCCCAGTCTTTCTAAGATTCTAATCAACTGGTCAAACTTTAGAACACTTCTCTTGCATCACTGTGATTGTGTGATATTTTTAGTTAAAACAGGACAATCCGATGCAGGACTCAGAGTTCTGCCTTAAAGAGGCATTTCCTTTCACTGCTGCATATCAGGCAGACTCTCAATATAAATGTTAATGTTGCACCAAAGGTTTCCATTGATAGCCTGCATATCAATTAACACAATCTTTAACCATTTATTTTCCTCCTCAATCCACTGGTGTTGAGAAACGGTCCATGGGTCTATTGCTGTGGAATGAGGTAAGATGGATATGTAGCAAGACCAAGTGCACTGGGAACCTGAGCCATATGCATCTGGAATTCATTTTTATCAAAAAGACCTATTCAATCCCGATCATGTATATACATTTTCAGTTGAGGCTGGGTTACACTTATGACTTCAATGATTTCATAATATTCAAATAATTTATTTGAATTGAACAGTTTATTTGATTCTGTGATATTCATTTTTTACTATTCTAATCATGAGACAGGACCTGTTTCTCAAAACTAGAGGAAAACAACATGACCTTTTTCCAAAACTCTGGAAATTGATTGGTGATTCCTTATTAAGGCCATATAGTGCCTCTATGTAATATTCTATATGTCAAGGATACATAGATTATATTTGGATCTTTTTGGTCGTGAGGCAAAAATAGTAGAATAACTGTCATAGCGGCTTGAAATTGTTGCAAAGCCTTCCCTTGGTCTGAGCTGTACTCAAAATGGAACTTTATAGTTACCTTATTACCTCTAAAATTGGAAACCCCCATTAAAAATTATTCCTTTTTTTTGGTCATGATCAGTATAAGAAGTAACAAATGCCCTTTTATTTTGGAGTTTCAAGACCTCTGGACAGAGATTTCCCCAAGGTTGTGGATTCATGACCCATATTATTAATGGGTTTATCTCCAATCATCCGAGATGCATACCATTGGTAAGAGACATTCATCTTATTGACTTGCTGTGGTTTTTTTTTTTTAATTTGGTGCAGTTATCATCACACCATGAATTTAATTGGCCCCTGTGATTGTCCATGGGTTATAATTAAGATCTTGGTAATCTTGATCAGTAGCACTGAAAGTAACCCATGATCTAGGGCTGATTTGAAAACTATTTGTTATTGGCCCATGAGATAAATACATTAATAGAGGTAAGCTTTAGTTTACATTATTAGAGACTGACATAAATCCACAGATTAGCCATCAAATAGTACAGGGCAGATCATGGGCAAAAATAGGAGAGGCAGTATGGTCCTGAGGCAAGACTATGAAATTGTACTGTTATCCCAACCAGATGGTAGCAAACTATAAATGTACATGTAAATTGGAGTAAAGGAGAGGAAGCATTTGCCAGAACAATAGCTGCAAACCAAGTGCTGGTTAAAATTTGTTCCAGGTAAGATAACCTACCTGGAAAAGTATTTGCAAGTGATCTGCCATCTGATTAAGATTGTAATTGATAATTTATTGCTTAACGTTCATCTGCTTTTCACATAAGTACAGCCAAGTAAATGGGGATGTGATGGGTATCTTCCAAGTCTTTGATTTTGGCACTAATTACTGCAGTTCCCTAGGATATAAACTATTCATTTGGTTCATTATCCTGATAAGAGTAATTTGTAGTATTATTCACACTATAGTAGGTAGGGTGAGCATTTTAAAATATTGTGCCCCCCTGGCACTTTTCTAAGTGAAATAGGTGCAGTAATCACATCTGGACATAAATTGAGTATGGGCAGGATGGATGGTAAATAAAAGTGTTTCTCAATCTGTAAATCCAGGATTTAATGTTGGGATTTTGGACTATGCCTATTATAGTTATGGAAAAGAAAATATGAGGCATACCTACCAAAATTGAGGCCCTAATATAATATAGATTATGATTATTCCAATTATACATTTAAGAATTGATAAAGCAATTACGACATAGGGCAGCAAGCCCACTATCCTACGGTGAGGTGGCCTCTTGTCAAAAATGTCCTTTTGGGGGCGCCTGGGTGGCTCCGTCGGTTAAGCGTCCGGCTTCAGTTCAGGTCATGATCTCACAGTTTGTGGGTTCCAGCCCCACGTCAGGCTCTGCTGACAGCTAGCTAAGAGCCTGGAGCCTGCTTCGGATTCTGTGTCTCCCTCTCTCTCTGACCCTCCCCTGCTCGCGCTGTCTCTCTCTGTCTCTCAAAAATAAATAAAAGACATTAAAATAAAAATTTTTTTAAATGGTGTTTTGTCTTCTCACTACCA
Source organism: Mungos mungo (assembly GCA_004023785.1). Lineage (NCBI taxonomy): Eukaryota > Metazoa > Chordata > Mammalia > Carnivora > Herpestidae > Mungos > Mungos mungo. The sequence continues at coordinate 50,523 of PISW01006411.1, read as the reverse complement.
TGGGTAGAGTATTGATTTAGGTCCTCTGAAAATTGCATTATATTAAAGTTAATGTGTGTATATCCTCAAAGCCCTGAATAATTCCCATTTTTTAGTATTCTGTCACCTTTATAAATGGTCTCAATCCCTTTAGAGGTACCCTTGGAAGCATAATTACAATTTGTATTTCTCAGTACAACAGTTTGTATTTCCATAAGAAAATCTAACCTCTCACTGAATCAAAGTAACACAGAACTTTAAACAGTCTAGACATTAATTTAATTTATTACTTTCCATTGTGACAATACAAATAAATTTTCTCTCAACAAAAATATTTTTCTATATTATATAGCAAGTAATTAGGATATTAAGTAGTTAATATTCTATTGCTAGTAATCCATCATAAATTGGCTGCTGCAAACATGATATCAAACACAGGATTTTGATGACTACTTAATTGTTACTGCCTATCATGGTATTTATGCTTACTTTTTCTCTGATTATTAAGTACTAATATTTGTGTCTGTTGCTCCTCATGCAATTATACTCGTGGAAATCATTTCACTCATTTCACTGATGCCATTTCCTGTCATCGTTTATGGTCTACAAAGCAGCAACAACAGAGTTTATGAGGATGATGTTACAGCCCTCATTAGTGCATTTTAAGTTTTAGCGAAGTGGATACATTCGTGACCTGCCGGAGGGCATATCAAGCAGGGGGTTGTCAGTAGCACATGATAAATACACTCCAGTATTCTTTTGTCTCCAAACCTTTGGGATTTTTTTCTTTTCATAATTCTAAGACATTCTTAGTATCTCAACCTAATTGAATCTAAGCCAACACAATTGAATATCAAGTTTCAGTCAGTGTTTCAAACTCTAGAGTCACTTCCAACCATGCATGCTGGCCTTTTAAATCTAAAATCGTTAAGTATACCCAAATTAAAAAGAAATTAAACCTATTTTAATGTTATATTACATTATTCTAGGACTAATATTTTTAGAATCCCTTCACGAAATATTATTGAGTCCATAACTTCCTGTATTTGTCTGTCTCTCCATCATGGGAGGAGCGGTTTGCCCTCTGTCCTTCTGTCCTTCAAGAGTCCAAGAAGAGTTGTTGACTTTTCATTCTGTTCAGGTTTTTACTTGTTAGGACAGAGTGGTAACTTCCCAGATCCTTACATGTAGAACAGGAAACTGGAAGTCTCTAGCATCCCTTAAATAAATACGACCCAATTTAGCCCAAGTTGTCATCTTATACCTTAGAAAAAAACCTTGTACTTTGACATCTCTACTTATTGTTGTCTATGTCCTTACTTTTTAAGTAAAACTTCATGTAAGTAGAATCTGTAATTTACCTTCAAATATCTTGCTTCTCAATTATTTCTCATTATATTGCCATCTGATTTCTATAGGAATGATTTTGCTGACACTGATATTGACATAATTTCCAAAGAATTTAAAAACTCTAACCTAATAGATAATTTTTATCCCTCTATTTTTATTATCTCTGTTGATATTGTGGATACACCACAATCTTCTTTCTTTTCTGGGCACTCCTCTGATTTTTCTGTTTTTTTACTCTTTAAGGCCCTTATCTCTCTAAGCATCATTGCTAGCTGATGGCCATATGCATTTATTCACTTATATTCTGATGGTTGATTTACCTAATATCTTTATCCATAATTAATATTTTTTTATCTTTCCTAACACCATAAATTAAACTGCCCACTCAAGAGATATAATTGAGCTGTTCCTGAGAGATTCCAACTTAATAAATCCCAGACTGATCTTATCCTGTCCACAACAGACCTTTTTTACTTTCTTGTGCTTCCTCGGTTACACAAGCTGGAGACCTAAGCCTCACCCTTCACAACTCCTCTCATTACAAAGACAGCCCATCAATGATCACATTCCATTGACTCTTTCTGAGAATTATTTGTTAAGTGCATTCACTTTCCTACATACCACATGCCACTTCTTCATGTGCATCACCATTTCCATTTTTCACTCGGATTCCCCACAACCATTCCAGATTCTTCTTACTACTGCTTTTCTTTTGTCCCATAATATATATACTCCTTAGTGAAGACATAAAAATGGTTCTAAAATGCAAATATCTCCATTACACTTGTCTTCCTAATAGTATTTAAGAGCTTCCATTACCCTCAGGAAAAAGTTCAAACATTTTAGTGTGCCGGATATATAAATATATATATAAGCACTCCTTTATAAACTTATCCATGTCTATCCTTCTAGTCTTTTATAGGCCACTATTGCTTCGTGTTAAATTTATAGTGAGTTCCTTATTTCCCTCCAAATGTGTCATTCTTTATCTTCCCTTCTGGTGCCTATATGTGCTATTCTCTCTGCCAATAACTCTCTTTCATTCTTTTATTTCTAACACAAATTCCTCTCATCCTTAAGAGCCGCTGAGATACCAATACACACATTATGTTGGCTTTCCCTCCTATGTCTACCTGTATTCCAAAGAATATACCTATTACAGCACGTTTTACAATGTGATGTTATTGCAACTTGCTTGTTTGTAGCTCTAATCTTCTGTAAACTTTTTGAGAACAGGGAATATTATGTATCATTCTAATCACAGTGACTAACTTAAAGCCAAACCTGTAATAAACATGAGTTAAATGACTTTTATAAAGACAAGTTGAAGAAAAGAAGGAAGTTCTCCAACAAAATATTATCTCTAATGAATATTTAAATGGTTTAGTAATATCCACTGTGTATGGAGCGGAACAGAAAATATTTAGCTAATATACCAAAGTAAGGATCAATATTGCTCAAACTAGGACATTTATAAGCTTACTACATATTTTGGCATAGTTTTCTTGCCAAAGATAACTTCAACTTTTGCAAAGTATAACACTTTGACAATAATCACCAAGAAACTGTATTTATAAATATATTTTTTAGATTGGGTGTGTCATCATCAGCATAAAAATTAGTATATTTTTGGATCAACCAGAGCTTTATACAAATATTTAAACTGTGTTAATGATAGTTTTATATTGCATTTTAACCAAATATCATAATGGATTAAATATATAACATGAATTTTTATATAAAATAGATAATATATAAAATGAGTGATGCATGCATTTTTACATTGAGAAAATAAAATATTAAAACAAATATGCAGTCCCACCAGCAGTGAAAAAGAGTTCCTATTGCTCCATATCCAGACCAGCAATTGGCATTTTTAGGTATTTAGATTTTAGCCATTCTAATCTGTGTGTATAAATATTGTTAGAGACACAATTTTTAAATATTTTCTTCTATACAGCAAACTTGCTGAATTCAGTTATTATTTTTTAATTTTGTATTTAAATTCCAGTTGGTTAACATACAGTATAATATTAATTTCAGGTGTACTTCCTGAATTTACTCAATACTTCCATACACTACTTCTGTACTCCCCTAGAACATCCAGTGTTTATCACAAATGCCCTTCTTAATGCCCGTCACCCATTTAACCCATCCCCACTCGCCTCCCCTCTGGTAGCCATCAGTGTGTTCTCTACAGTCAAGACTATTTTTCTTGGTTTGTCTCTATTTCTCTTTTTTTCCCCTAAGATTATTTGTTTTGTTTCTTAAATTCCACATATAGAGTGAAATCATATGGTATTTCATGTTGTTACATTTATTGCAGTCATTACCAATTCATTCCCTCATTGATGAAAAATACCTTTTTTTATTTACTACAAATTGTTCTTCCACTCTGCAGTTGATAGACATTAGAGTTGCTTCCAGTTTGGCACTATTATGAATGAAGCATCTATAAACACCATTTGTTGAAAGGCCATTTTTCCTTGAATTTTATCTTGTCAGCTATATGGCACAGTAATTGGCCATGCATGTATAGATCTTTCTATATTGTCTATTTTCTTCCATTGTGTGTAGTTAATTCTGCCAATACAATACTCTCTTGCCTGCTTTAACTATATAAGAATTGAATGAAATAGGACTAGTCCTCCAGTATTTCTATGTGCCTCCAGTTGTTTTGGTTATTTAGGTCCTTTCCTTTCTCATATAAATTTTGGAACCAACTTTTCAGTGTCTCCAAGAAATGCTTGCTGGGCTTGGATTGGCATTGTATTGAATCTATAGGTCAGTTTGGAGAGGGTTGACAGCTTACTATATTGAATATTCTGATCTTTGATATACTTAGTTTCTTTATTTTTTCAGTAATTCTATGCATTGTGATTTTCATACTATAAAACAAATATTTTGCTTGATTTTCCTCAACGTTTCATGTTTTTATGCTATGGCAAATGGTGACACACACATATACATATTATATATATACACACACACATATAAATACCAACATATAAATATATTTAAATACATATGTATGCAAATATTTATATGTGTATATTTATATAGATAGCCTTTTTTAATTACCATTTGTTTCTTCCTATTTTATAAAAAGACAGCTGGCTTTACTTTTTGTCTTTGCACTCTGCTACATTAGTAAATTCACTCCTTAGTTCTAGCGGCATTTTTATAAATTCTTTAGGATTTTCTGTGTAGACTATTTTGTCATAGAATAGATTGGATTCTTATCTAATAGATCTTTATCTTTCTTATCAATCTGCATAGATTGCATTGTTTCTTGCCTTATTGCATTGGTTAGGGACTGTACACAGTGTTTTGGAAACACATCAGTTCAGACATAGTTAAAATTTCCAGATTCTAGAAAAGTCTCCTGTCCTTCATTATTAAATATGTTATCTGGAAGATAGTTTTAAATGCCTATTATTAGTTTGAGGCAGTTTCTTTCCATTTCTAGGGTATTGAGACAATGTTATATACTTTAGATAAAAACAATGTGTAGATAATGTGATTTTGAATGATGTTATTTTCTGGCTTAGTTTGCATTTCTTTCTGTCAGGCAGTAGAGTAGGCACAATACTGAATTGGATCATCTTAATTCAGAGATTAGAATGATCCAACCTGAGCTTCAGTCACTGTATAGTCTGCTAACATTCTTCAAAAGGTATAATCCAGTGTGCTTGGAGCATTCACTAGGGCCTTCTCAAGATTAGCACACTTACAATCTATTATTACTGTTAGTTCTTTCATCTTGGAGCGGGGGGGTACCTGTTCAGCTTCTCTTCTTCTCAACCCTGTGGACAACCAAATGACCCTAGGAGAAATACAGCACCAAATGCCTTGATCACCTCTTTTGGTTTCTCTCCTTTCTTGGATTTTTTTACCTACAAATTCTGATTATGTAATTAGCTCTGTGATGTTTCGCATAGATGAAAATAATTTGTCCTGGTTTTATAGTTACTACTAGAAGGAAAGTTGATCTGAAAAACCTAATTTGTAACTGCTAGAAAGAAAACTGAAAAGACTTGGAAAACAAAATGAAATAAAATAAAGATATCTCTATGATTAATGCAGGAATTATTTATATTTTACTACTTCCACTAGCATAGTCTAACTACATATTCTAACCACATTAGCTGTCTGTAAAATATAACTTCAATTATTAGCTTTTAATTTGGGGGGAACAATTGAAACGTTGTACACATACACGAAATGTTTGATATTGGTTTTGCATTGAAATGTTTAATATTACACATAAAAAGATGTGCATTAGAGAGAAGTAGATAAATAACTAAAGAATGAGAAATGTGATTTTAGGTCATGTTGATACTACTGAAAAGCTGATAAGAGTTAAGAAAATCAACAAATAACATATCAACAATATCGTTTAGCCTATGACACATATTTCTTTACTATCATGTTGTAATAAGTTACTCCAAACTTGTTGGCTTCAGTGCCCAGCTACCTTCTGTATGGGTGAAATCATCTCCTTCTGGGTTTCTCTTATGATACATGTGATTGCATTTAGGGACCACGCAGATAATCTAAGAAATTCTTCTCATTTCAAGATCTTCATCTTAATCATATCTGCAATGTTCTGTTAAACTATATAACATTCACAGGTTCCAGGGGTTAGGGCATGTGTATGTTTTGGGGGCCATCATTCAGCATACCACATTTTACATTCTCTCAAATCTGCCAAAATCAGGAAGAAAGATTTACAGTAATGGTTTTTCACACATTGATTATATACCACTTTTTTATTTTTATTTTTTATTTTATTTTTTTAAGTTGGCCTCACGCCCAGCACGGAGCCCAATTCAGGCCTTGAACTCAAGACCTTGAGATCAAGAACTTAGCTGAGATCAAGAGTTGGACACTTAACCGACTGAATATCTGGGCATCTCTAAGTGCTCTTTTAATTTTTTTAATGTTTTATTTATTTTTGAGAGAGAGACAGAATATGAGACGGAAGGGACAGAGAGAGAGGGTGACACAGAGTCTGAATCAGGCTCCAGGCTCTGAGCTGTCAGCACAGAGCCTGACGTGGGGCTTGAACCCACAAACGTGAGATCATGACCTGAGCCAAAGTCTGAGGCTTAACCTACTGAGTAACCCAAGCACTCCTACACTGCTCTTATAATAATGTATCATGGCATTGATTTGTTTCATTGTTTTTAGGCTGAAAATTATTAAACTAGAAATGGAAGGATACATACATTAACAATTTATAATCAGAATTTATAGGGGCACCTGGGTGGCTCAGTCGGTTAAGCCTCCAACTTCAGCTCAGGTCAGATCTCACGTTTGTGGGTTCGAGCCCCGCGTCAGGCTCTGTACTGACAGCCAGCTCAGAGCCTGGAGCCTGCTTCCAGTTCTGTGTCTCCTCCTCTCTCTGCCCCTCCCCCTCTCATGCTCTGTCTCTCTCTGTGTCGAAAATAAATAAAACATTAAAAAAATAAAAAAAAGAATTTATATTAGTAGATGAAAGCATATCATATGACTGCAATGAGAAACATTAAAGATGTTTCATAGGAAATATTTATCATATATCTGTGATTGTAAACAATTTCCATTTAAAATTAACCTCCTATACTTATCTAGAGGACTAGATTGTCATTCTCTCTCTTGTCAAGCATGTATACTTATGAAGTAGTGTAAACCATTTAGTTCAAAACTTGAATTCCAAATATTTCTAGTTCTAGCTTACTCTAATATTTTACATTTGATTTTGGAGTCATTTATATTATCCTCTAATCATTTTATTTTATTGTTTTTATAAAGTTGTGGCATATTTCAAATACCATGGAAAAATACAGAAATTCATGTGTTGCTTAAAACATTTCTAGTTTGGGGATCTTGAGTGTGAGAATATGATTCTCTGTCTTAATTCTAAATATATGTTGGAGAGGACCCAGAGGTGTAGAAGTCCAATCAGACAGCTATTGCATTACTTCACGCAGTAGATAACTAAAATTCAAAAAAGAAAATCATTGATATATGTGCAAAAAGATCAAAACGTGCATTAAAGTAATACCTACTGAATAAATTTGATAACACTTTGTAATGGATTCTTTATGGAAGATCTGACGGTACACCTGCCTTACATAAGAAGCTCTGGAAAAGTACAGATTTTAAATGCCTTAGGAAGACCTTATGATTTTATGTTGAGATTTCCTTGGGGTGATATCAAATAGGTAGTTGAAAAGTTATAGAAGCTTTATAAATAAATAACTACCAGCAAAGATTATTTTCCTCTCCTGTGGTCCATGGTACATTCATTTATTGCATAAGATTGACAAGTACTCTATTATATACCCTGCCAAAGGAGATAGAGTATTTAAGTTTTAAATAATGAATTTTTCACAAGAATATTTAATGCAAATATGTACTTAGCCCAGCTGTTACTGTCACCTGAGGGGAAGTTATTTGTGCATTTTTTTAAATGTGAATAAACATTAATTGATTAGGATCATAGAATTTAAAGCTGTCTAAAAATTGAACTTTATAGTTTCCTCAATATTTTCACATTTTGTGGCATATATATAGATAGATAGATAGATAGATATAGATATAGATACATAGTAACATTGAATATAGAGTTTCTAATCTCATATCTTTTTCAGTAATATCAGTCTAGCTTTCAGATATATTTCATTATTAAACAACAGTGCATGTAATGATAACTTATGATTACATATGATAGTAAAATTTTATTTTAACAGATTATCAATTATTATTAAACTCATGTGTTTGCCAACTTTGGTTTCTTCCAACATAGTTGTTAATACAACATTTAGAACTATTATTGATATTTGTGCCAGTCATATGTCAAATATAATTTATTTTCAAGAAATATAGTCTATATATTTGTGAGTAATTATTTTCTCCATATTCTTTTATGTTTAAATTATAATGTAAATATAAATAAGTTCTATTAGGAAATAAATGAATGTGATGATCTATTGCATAGATCCATAATATGAGGATTAGTCAGTTGCCCAGACTATTTTTAGGAGAAGTTAAAGGTAGTATAAATGCAAAGAGCTTTGACTTCCAATCCCAGTGAAAGCGCGTATGTTACTGATCCAAGTTTAGTTTTAGATACCTTGAATGCAGCATCTTCAAATGGAATGACAAATGGTCAGATGCTTATTAGAGTACACAGAAATTAATTTTTCCCTAGAGATAGCTCACTTAAAAATGGCATTATTGTTCTAAATATGAATATTTTAATCTCCATTCCTGTAATGTTATTAATGAAATAGACTGCCACAAATTTTCAAGGTGAAATTAAGAATGCTCAGTTTCAATGTTGGGAATACTCCCGTGTCCTTAGCTCATTGTTTCTGAAGCCGTCACGTCTTTCACTCACTGGTTCTTTCATGATAACGCCAAGGTTGGTTACATTCCTTCTCTCAAGAACAAAACATAATACACATCCTCGAAGATGTAATCCTACCAATGTTTGTGATTATTTTAAAGATGGATACACAGGAGTGCAACGTTTAGTTAATGAGTCATGCACATATTTACTTCCACCAAATACTGTCTGTTTTTCATAAAGTACCAAATAGTTTCTTTTACTATCTAAAGTTAATAAAATGTCTTTTTTTCCTAAAATTCTTAATAATATACTTTAGAGGCGCCTGGGTGGCTCAGTCGGTTAAGCCTCTGGCTTCGGCTCAGGTCAGATCTCACGTTCGTGGGTTCGAGCCCCAAGTCGGGCTCTGTGCTGACAGCTAGCTCAGAGCCTGGAGCCTGCTTTACATTCCGTGTCTCCCTCTCTCTCTGCCCATTCCTCTCTCATGCTCTGTCTCTCTCTGTATCAAAAATAAATAAAACATTAAAAAAATTAAAAAAATATATACTTTAATATGTATTTTTCTTAATTTTGTTATTTTATGGGCATAGTGATATTGTAATATATTTAAATATCTAGTAGGCCTATTTGCCTATCTGTACTTTTCTGTTTCAGAGTCTAATTTGCTTATACATATATACTCCACTGTGAATTAAGGAATTAATTTGAAGAGTTACTTAAATTTTAAAAAGTGAGAATTTTGATTAGAATTTTATTGAATTGGAAAGTAACAGTAGAATTTAAATAATATCTTTATGTTGTATTTTCTTATTAACAGGCATAGACAGTATCTCTATTCATCTCTTATTTTACGTTACTGTATGCATTCTTTATTTTTCTATATAAAAATATGTACATGATTTAGTTTGATTAATGCATATTTTATAATTTAAACCACTGTACTGAATAGTAATTTTCTGTAGTTCAGTATGTTTGCTGATGGCTTTTTAAAATGTATTTTTATATATGGCATTCATTAGAATGACTAATTCAATCAATTCTGATAACTTGTCTATTTCTTCCTGGCAATTCTATGTTGGTGGTCATATTACAGATACTGGCATCCGATTCCTACTCTTCCATTTCCTTTATCTTTTACATACCTATGGCATTCTGGGATATGCAATTACGTGTGTTTACCAACCCTTTTCTCCTGAAATGATAAGGCTTTGCAGAGAAAAATTATACAGTCTTCTGCCTAGAAAAATAAACACCCAAATGATGCAAACCAATAGTTGGAATTATCAATTTTCATTATATCGAATTTCATGTGACTCCTCAATGTGCAATAAGTGATGACATTTAATGCATTATAGTTTATCTATCTCTTTTTGTCTACCTACCATACTTCAGAAGTGTACCTGTTGTGATCCAATAATTTATAATTTTTAAGTTCTTCCTATTGGTTCAATTTACTTCTGGTTTTCTTCTATTGGTAGCTAAAATTTTGTTTTAATTGAAATACCTAAAATACTTTTCACTTGCCTCTCTGTAACTTAAAGATAAATTTACTGTTAGGGTGCTTGGTGGCTCAGGCAGTTGTGTCTGAATCTTGGTTTGGGGTCATGTATTAATCTCACAGTTCATGCTGACAGTGGAACCTGCTTGGGATTCTCTCTCCTCTTCTCTCTCTCTCTCTCTCTCTCTCTCTCTTTGTCTCTCTTTGTCTCTCTGTCTCTCTTTCTCTCTCTCAAAATAAGTAAACTTTAAAAATAAAATAAAATACATTTACTCTCCTTCATTTCATTGTTTCTGATCTTGAGGTAAAAACAAATAAGGAGTTTTACTTCAATTTCATGATTCATAATTAAATAGATATAACTTAGTTTCAATCCACCATTTTTTAGTTTATTTATTTATTTATTTATTTATTTATTTATTTAGAGGGAGAGAGAGAGAGAGAGAGAGAGAGAGAGAGAGAGAAAGGACACCATAAGCAGGGGAGGGGCAAAACGAGAAAAAAATCCCAAGCAGGGTCAACACTGTCAGTATAGAGTCTGACATGGGGCTCCATCTCACAAACTATGAGATCATGACCTAATCCTAGATCAAGAATCAGACATCTAACTGACCGAGTCATGCCGGCACCCCTCAATCCACCATTCAGAATCGAAATTTACTAGACCTCTTGGGGCTGGGTTTTCTTATATGACCAGCATAATTAATTAAGCAGACAAATGATCATTAAGCACCCATGTATCACCTATTAAAGTCATGATAGAGTGCTTAAAATGGAATTACCTACAATTACAGGGTAGTTATTTTAAATTTACAAACAATTACAAGATAGACATTCATAATATTGCTTATTCCTGGATTATCAAGATGTGTACTCTCAGCCTAGAGTTTGAGGAAAGCTCAGAATATCTTTCCAAATTCTGATTAAAATAGTCACAAATTGTTAATTTTATAGACAATATTGAATGAAAGTGGGGAAATAATAACCATATTAACAATAACATATTTTACTTTTTATGATGTACTAAAATTAATAGTTAATTCAGTGCTTATTCTTGAAATTTTATTATACGTTTAATTATAAAACTAATGTATTCTCATTTTACCAAATCAAGAAATAGAAAAATGCATGATATTAAAAGGGAGTAATAACCTCCCTTTGTCACTCATTCCTGACTAATGTTTAGAATTTGCTGTGCATTTCCAGAACCTTTTATATACCATCTATACAAATTCAAATATATGATATGAGAATATATATAAAGATATAGACATATAAGAAAAACTTCAAAATAAAAAATAATGTAAATATATAGTTATGCACACATACTATATAAATGTGTGTATGTGTGTGTATTCTTTATATATAAATACATTAAAAAATGAAGAAATAAAACAGAAAGATGACTAGGCATATGATAGAGCCTGGATCAAACCGGATTATAATATAATTTAGCTATATTTTTTCTAATAATATTTCATATATAAAATGCCCTCCTTGATGTCTTTAATCCAGCATTTTAATGCTGGGTTTTATCTAATGTAATATTCTTATGCATTCTCTTATAGACTATTATTTTCAAAAAAATTAGGAAATGAATATCATACCTCCTATAAATTTGTATTCCTTTGAGAACTCTTTAAATCTTAATCCTCCACCTAGTATATCAACTGAGATATTATTTTATTCTCCTATATTTCCCTTTAGTATAGTGCCTCTATGCTATGTCTTTGTAGTTGAGCAATTCATTGTTTAGCTCACATATTTGGGATTAAATCATGTGCTGTAGGTGCTTATTAAAAGTGCAAGTCTTGCCTGAAATTTATTTAAATTAGAATTATCTAATCTTTTAGGTATGGTATTTAGATTTTCCTGTTTTGCTTAAAATTTTTGATTTATGTAATTTTTCCTGTGACTTTTATATACTTCACTGGGAAAATTTTACAAAAACAAAAAGAGGAGTTCTTCATGGTTTACTCAGAGTCTCTGAAGCTAATTTACAATATAGTGTACCAGTAATCTGAACATTTAAAAATAGCCAAAGTGCTATTGTCTATTTTTAAAATAGCATGCGGCTTTTTAACATGGAGTATACAATTCTTTCATTCTTTACAAGAAATACAGTATGTTTTTATCTAAGGTCATAATGTATTATTGGCAACTCATGGCAATAGAAGACATTGGTCTCTCAAACAAACAATTTACCTTTTGTATTGTTTTCAGTGCAGAGTATCATAGTTAAGTGCTATCATTAATAGGAACTTGGACATTAAAAGTATATATCACAAAGAACAGCACTCTCAATTATATTTTCTATTATGGTTTTAATGGAGATCTACTTCCTAAAATGGAAGAAGATACCAATGTTTATTTAATTCATTTTCTACATATAACAAGATAGCTCTTTTTTTTAAAATCAGATTAAAATTTGTTCCCAGAACCCAGTGGTCATGGTTTAGATTTGTCATTAAAGTGACTAAATCGAAATTGACTTTATAAGGAAAATAGAATGATTTTAATGTTTTTATTGGAGACCAACTTAGTGTTTGAATGTCACTAGTATTTCCTGCAATCGGCTAAGTTATATCACAGAAAAAAAACACTTACTTGAAATGATTTCTACATGGATGCTTTTGCAAGAAATGTCCTTCCCTCCTAAAACCTAATACTAAAACCTAATTAACAACAACAGAAATAATGTAGAACAATATAGTCTTTGGAGCACAATAGGAATTTGTAGTTTCATTTTCACTTTCAGACTCTTCGCGTTATTAGTATTGGTTTAGTGGGGAACTTTACCAATATGAATAAATAAGAATTTGTTAATAACTCAAGAATACTTGGTTTTTTTTTAATGTTTGTTTATTTTGAGAGAGAGATAGAGAGCACAGGCAGGGGAGAGACAGAGAGAGGGGGAGAAAGACAGGATCCCAAGCAAACTCTGCCCTGCCAGTGCAGAGCCCAATGCGGGGCTTGAACCCACAAACCATGAGATCATGACCTGAGCTGAAACCAAGAGTCAGATGCCTAACCAACTGAGTCGCTCAGATGCCCCTAAGAACACTTGATTTTGATTTAACAGTGAACATTTCTGATACATTCTACTACCTTGTAAAGCATTTTACTACAGCCCACCTACCCAGAACTAATGAGCATATTTCTACAAGGAAAATTATCCTAAGAATTCATTTATGATACCAGGTTTATAAAAATAAGTATTGTTTTCTCCTTCAAACCAACCCAATGATGGGAATGCTGATAGAAATGCATGCAAACAGAAATAGTTACATGTTTATCTGTTAGAAAAATGTGATAAAGGGAATATAAGCAAATACTCGAGAATAATGGACCCATTTACTTGTGATAAATCTTTCCCCCTTTGGGAATATTACTGTCTTTGGTCACATTTTTAGCCATTTATTTCTCCCCACCAACATTTTCTATGAATCTGGTATAATCAAGTCCTCAAATCAGGTGTGATTCCTCAAATTCAAGACCCCCAGGATATCTCCTGGAGTCTGCAGATAAAGCAAAACACTCTCTACATAGTATAATCTATTGAGGCAACATTTGAATACTAAACTTGCATCTCTCTAAACTTGCATCATTATAATTAACTAAAATTACACCACCAAGGCACCCAGATGGCTCAGCAGGTTAATTGAGATCATGATTCCAGTCATCCTGCTCTTTGACCACAGATTTCTGTACTTCAGCTCATCCCCACAAGTTCTCTCAATAAGAACAACCACACACAACACACGCATAAACCATTTTCTAGGTCCTAGTCATCATTCCAAGAGCTTTGCCACACTAACTCACTGAATTTTCCAATGCTATCATGAAACAGGTACTATTACCAGAGCCACTTTAAATTTGAGGAAACTGAGGTACAGAAAATTCGGAAGCCTGCTTGAGGTTCTATATTAATAAGGGCACAAGTAAATTTCAAACCAAAGCAGCATGATTTACTATTTGTGCCCTCAAATCTACAGTCAATTACTCTCGCATATCAAAAATTCAAGTAGGTAGGGCCATCTATATTAATGTTTGGTATCTTCCTCAATTCTTGATTGTTTTACCAATATTTTTACATTTTTATTTATACCAATATGGTTCTATCACAATGCCTAGAAAAACTTGAACTGAAAATTTGACTATACATTCATGTTTTGTATTTATTTTTTTAATGTCTTTGTTTTATTTTGAGAGACAGAGCAGAGAGTGAGCTGGGGAGGGGCAGAGAGAGAGGGAGACACAGAATCTGAGCAGGCCCCAGGCTCTGAGCTGTCAGCAGAGTCCGACACAGGGCTCAAACTTACAGACTGTAAGATCATGACCTGAGCCGACTGAACCACCCAGGCGCCCCTGCATTTATTAATAGTATAGTTTATGTCCACCTAATAAATATGTTCATGCTCTTCTTTGTTTTATTTTTAATAAAATCAGCAAATCTTTCACTTAGCTACTCAAAATTATTTAATTTACATGTTCATGTAAGCAGCAAAATATACATATATAGACATAATATATACCTGATATATAAATATGTACTTTTGCTCACTTTGCAATCTATTAGCAATATTCAGTAGATTTATTTTAGTTATTTTAAAATATAATTTATTTTTTTTAATTTCCTGGGGACTAAGCATATTTACATAAGGAAGACTAAATAGTTTGATCATTTATTTTTCTTGAGTGATTACATTTCTTGTTATTTATCTAAAACTGTAGTGATATTACAAGTGGTGTTGTCATTACAGCACTTTTGGATTTTTAAAAAATTTAATGTTTATTTTTTAGAGAGAAAGCGTGCATGCAAGTAAGTGGGGGATGGGTAGACAGAGAAGGAGACACAGAATCCGAAGCAGGCTCCAGGCTCTGAGCTGTCAGCACAGAGCCCTACACAGGGTTCAGACCAACGAACTGTGATATGACCTGAGCCGAAATTGGACGCTTAACCAACTGAGCCACCCAGGCGCCCCTGGATATTCTTTTTTGGACAAATTTCCATCCAGACAATTGGTTTCCTTCTTAAGGTGAATTCCTCTGCCTGTGAACTTGAAGGTGAAAGTGTATGACAGTTTATTAAATAGTTGTCTATCATCCATCTATATACTGTTCCACTTTATAAACATACAAGAACTTCACTGGAATTTTCGCTTGTCTATCAGCTGCATTGAGATCTCGCTGTAACACCTGCCGACACACTTAGGTTTCCACTCACTTATAAACTAGACTGCGGCTTCCACTGTTTTGCAGCATATGACACCGGGGAGCCTCAGCCTGAAAATCAAAGAATTGACTTCTTGTTACTTGCAATGTCTGTCCAGCCAAGTATTATTTGTTCCACTGGGGCTAAGGGAAAACACTGCAAAAGTGAAACTCATATCTGACTCCAAATCTAATTTTAGAAAATAGTTGGAGCTTCCTCTCCATCATAACTCCTTTCAACATTAAAGCAAAACTACTGGGTTTAAGCAATCATTCTCTCCTCCAAGGTGAAAATACTAATGAGGAAAAAAGTGTTTTATTTTTTAAATAAATTGTTTAATGTTTATTCATTTTTGAGAGACAGAGAGAGGTATGATTGGGTAAGGGGGGTGGACAAAGAGGGGACAAAGAATTGTAAGCTGGATCCAGTCTCTGAGCTGTCAGCATAAAGCTTGATGTGGGCTTGAACCCACGAACCTCCAGATCATGACCTGAGTCAAAGTCAGATGCTTATTCAACTGAGCCACCCAGGTGCTCGAATAAAGTGTTTTAATAGCAAATGAATTACTGTACCACAAAAAGAAAGACACAAAGATGAACTTTTAGGCTCCAGAAGAAAATAATAAATTATGTGAATAATTGTTGCTGGTAATTACGTAGAAAACTTTTCCCAATAAGTACTTCAAGAGAGAAATCCTGCAATACATTAACTGTTCTTGATTGTCTCTTGATGCTGACTGGTCCTAGAGGAAAAATAAATATTTTAAGGGAACAAACATGTGAAATGTTTTGTGACATGGAGGTACGTTATGAAAGACATTTATATTTGAAGGCAATGAGTGGACGTGTAATAAAAATTTCTTAAATCTTATTTATAGCATAACAGTTGTTTCATCGGTTATTATTCAAAATAACATTACCCAGATTAAGTTCAGATTAGTCCAGATTAAGTCTTTTAAAAAAGAAAATCCTCTATAGGGAACCGTAATATTAATGAATGTATTTTAATTGTTTGATTTCCAAAGAAGAGTGGCATTAATTGCTCAAGAAGGCTACGTTTTTATCCAAATGTGTAGAGCCTGGAGCCTACTTTAGATTCTGTGTCTCCCCATCTCTCTGCCCCTCTCCTGCTCATGCTCTGTCTCTCTCTGTTTCTCAGTAATAAATAAATGTTTAAATAAAAAAATGTTTTCATCACCTCAAAAAGAAACCCTGGACTCTTTAATGATCACCCCTAACTACATTCCTCACCCCAGTCCTAAGCAATTACAAGTCTATTTTTTGTTTCTATAGTTTGGACTATTCTGCACATTTCATATAAAAGGGATTATATTATTTCTGTTTTTTTATGTTTTCTTTCTCTTAGCATAATGTTGTCAAGGTTTATCTATATTTCAGCATGTATCAGTACTTCTTTTGTTTCTGTGGATGAAAACTATACTATTATGTAGATAGATAAAGTGCACTTTGTTCATCCAGTCATCAGTCGATGGGCATTTAGATTGTTTTCAACTTTTGGCCATTACGAATTATGCAGCTATGATCATTTGTGTACAAGTTTCTCTATGGAAATATATTCTTCTTTCTTTTGACTACATTCCTAGGAGTGGATTTTCTGGGTCAAAAGATTATTTATGTTTAACATTTTGAGGAACTGCCAGACTATGTTCCAAAGTGCTGTTCCATTTTCCATACCCACCATGTGTCTGAAGGTCCTGATTTCTCCACATCCTCACCATCGTGGTCTTTGTTATGAGAGTCATCCCAGTGAGTGTGAAGTGGTACCTCACTGTGATTTTGAATTGTATTACCCTGATGACTAGTGATGTAGGTTATATTTTCATGACCTTTTTTCTTAATTTTTTTTCAATATTTATTTTTGATAGACAGACACAGAGCATGAGTGGGTGTCAGGGAGGGACAGAGAGAGAGGGAGACACAGAATCTGAAGCAAGCTCTAGCCATGAGCTGTTGGCACAGATCCCAATGTGGGGCTTGAACTCACAAACCATGAGATCATGACCTGAGCTGAAGTCAGCCACTTAACTGAGCCAATCAGGTGCCCCTGTTTTCATGATCTTATTGTCATTTGTATATCTTCTTTGGAGAAAAGTCTATTCACACATTTGCTGTTTTTAGTTGGGTTATTTATCTTTTTATGATTCAGTAGTAAGAGTTATTTATATATTGAAGATACAATCCCCTTGTCAGATATATGATTTGCAAATATTTTATCCCATTTCATAGGTTGTCTTTTCAGTTTCTTGATGCTTCCTTTGAAGGACAAAAGTTTCGATTTTGATTATAGTCCAATTTATCTGTCTTTTGATCAATATGTAAAGGTATGCTCCTATACACTAGGAATAAACTGTGATAGAATTTGAAAATTTAAAATACCATTTAAAAAAATTTTTTAACGTTTATTTATTTTTGAGAGAGAGCAAGTGGGGGAGAGGCAGAGAGAGAGGGAGACACAGAATCTGAAGCAGGCTTCAGTCCCTGAGCTGTCAGCACAGAGTCTAACATGGGGCTTGAATTCACAAACCATGAGATCATGACCTGAGCCGAAGTCAGACACTTAACCGACTAATCTACCCAGGTGCCCCTAATAGACCATTTTAAATAGGGTAAAAATATGAAATATTTAGGAATAAGCATGACAAAATACATGTAACATCTGAATGCTAAAAGCTATAAAACATTATGCCTAAAATTTTAAAGGACCAAATAAAATAAATGTTATTTCCTCTTCATGGATTGAAAATTCCATGGTCTTAAAATGACATTTCTTTCCAATATTCCTTAAAGAGCCAAAGAAATAACTAGAAAAATGTTACAGAATTTTTGTAGAAATTGATGAGGTGATTCTAAAATTTTTGTGACAGTCCAAACAAGTATGGCCAAAAAGCATTAAGAAACAGAACAAAAGTGACTTACCTTCAAGATGTTTTATAAAGCTATGCCAATCAGGGTAGTTGTAATACTGTCATACATGGTAATAAATTGATTAATGGAATCGAAGGAGCCAATAAATACATTGGCACAAATAAAGTTAACTGATTTTCAGTGGGGGGAAATGAATTTATGGAGAAAGATTAAATTTTTTAGTATGGAGCTGAACCTATTGAATATCCATATACAAAGAAATTAACCTTGATACATCTGATACACTACACACAAAATTACTTCAAAATAGACCATGGACATAAAACTTCAAACTTCTTCAAGAAAACATAGGAAGTGATTTCAAGATTTAGGATTTTACCAAAGTTTCTATTGGAATATGGCTGCAGAGTGACCATATGTACCACATGTGGTACATATGTGTATTATACATAATTATCTTTATTAGAAAATTCACTCTCAGCAAATTAATGGTTTTGTTTATATCCTAAAAACCAGGTTGTCAAGGTTTACAACACATAAGAATGAAGTATTTGGGATTTTTGCTGGTGTTAATAGAATCTAAAAATAAGTTTGTAGATAATTGAAATTATTACAGTATTTGTTATTCCAATTAATAACATTGTACCCTTCCTATGTATTCAGATATGCTTCAATGAATCTCAAAATTTATATATAATTCATTTCATGTGATAGAAATTTATATGAACTCTTTCTTAAGCTTATATCAATCTTTATACCAGCCACACATAAATTTGTAATAAAATAGGTATTTTAATTTCTTGCTACATTAAAAATATATCATTTTATATTCATTACATTTGATATGTACCTATGTTACTTATTTGAAGTTACTTTAAAAATTGCTTCACCATGACTGATGCTAATATTTTATTTTTTGTTTTGTTCTTTAATTTTAAAATATGTTTACATGTAGCTTTTCAGCTTTAAGCTTCCTTTTTCCCCTACGATTAGTACATTTTTATAAGCTAATTTTTGTAAAAATTTCTCTTTCTCCTGTCTTCTCCATCTGAAATGCCAATTAGAAGTGAATTAAGGTCTCTCTTCTCCTTTATTTTAGTATCTCATTCATATTTTCTGAAAATGTAGGTCTCTAGTTTTAGTTAAGTTTTGAACTATTTATAGTAATTTAATTCTATCTTCAGCAATAACTAATATGTTCTATAGTCATTCCATTACTTTTTTAATTCATAGCAAATTAAATGTTATCTTTTTTCAATTAAGTTTTCTTTTTTACCACATTAACTGATAATGTTTCATTTTTCTTGCTCTTAAAGAATTTAAGCTTGGCTTTTCATTTTTTTGTTCATATTAAGAATAGTTATTTTACCTTTTCTTTCTGGTATTTTCTGAATTTATAGATCTGCAGATCTTTTATCTCCTCATATCCTTTCTGTTCGTTCTACTCCAAAAGAATTAGTGACTTGGCTACCCATGTGTTTGATCACTATTTACTGTTTCTATGTAAAAGGGCTCGGAGAAATGTATGTGTTGTGGGAGGAAGGTCTCCCCCAGGAAGGATTTGCATTTGCTTCTAACAGATACTGAAGCACCACCAAAACAAGAAAAGTTTAAACTAGAATTACAACATGAGTGTTTTCAATACACAGTTTGAGAAATCTATACTATGTTTGCTTCAGAGTTACACATTTCTTTTTTTTTTTTTAAGTTATTTATTTATTTTGAGAGAGGGAGAGAGAGAGATAAAAGAGAGACAGAGATAGGCAGAATCCCAAGTAGGGGCTCTAACTTACGAACCATGAGATCATGATCAATAAATAGTCAGACGCTTCACTGACTGAGCCGTCCAGGCACCTCCATAGTAACAACTTTCAAAGATCTTTTCCCACTTGCCTTCCCTGCCCAGTGTCAAGCAGGAATGTTGCTGCTCTGACATGGGGTCGGAGGACCCAGGTTTATCCCTGGTTTCCTCTTCCAAATCCCCAGAATTGTTAGACACAGCTTCGCAGGTGAATTGTTAGCTGATCTTCCCATCTGCAGTATAACAGGAGGCCGTGTAAGCGCAGCATCATCAAAGTAACCTAACATTCGCAAGCAAAACCGACTTTATCCCTCAGTTTATCAGTCTGTGTTTGCATCTTCAGTTAGAATATGCTCATAAAACTTAGGGGGCTTTTACAAATATGTTTTTTCAGACTTTCCAGAATTTGTATATGCTCTCCTGACAGATACATAACATCTCATATTGCAAGAAATGGAGAACACAGCTATATTTTATCATTTCTAGTTTTTGGCTAATGCACTTTGGCAGAGATTTTATGAATATACATAACTTTTAATCTTATTTTACATGGTTATGTTACTTTGGTTTGTCTAACTCTTTCAAATATATACCAAGCTAATCTCCATATTGTACTGATCTGATTGAATATTAAAGTATACCCCAAATTCTTTTAAGACTGAAATTCTGATTTATCCATTCCAAAGCAGAGAACAGAATTCAATTTTCAAGATGAAATACATTATTTTACACTAAATCATTGTAACCTGTGACCTACTTGTCTAGTTTTCAGTTTCTTTAATTTTTGTGTTTATTTGTTGTTTGTTTATAAATGTGGTCCTTAGTTTGCAGAATTCTGAGTTAAAAAATACTTCCCATGCACCCCCCAAAAAATCCACTTGGAAGTTTTATGATAAGCAGGCAGGATTTTGGAGGAACCATAAGAAAACCACATAGCTTTGAAAACTTATTGGCAAGGGCTGGAAGCAAATATAAGTTGGCAAGTGATTTGTGTGAAAACAATGATGGCATTGCAAAAAGATTAATTTACAAGTCGTGGGGATTTTCTGCATACAACTTGAGGCAAGCTTAAGTCAAACTTTAACATGTTAAAAATAGTTCACCAAATAGTAAACGCTGAGAAAAAAAATTAACTTTATGTGAATTGATATGAAAGTTTCTCATCTTAGAACAGGTCATTTGAAAACATGAATATTTTTATGAATTTTGTATTATGGATTCACCAGCAGTGAGTATGTGTATACCTTAAATCATTTAAAAAGAGGAAAATTGTCACAATCTGAATGGTACTGTATTTACTAGAAAGTTAATCTCACTTTTTTCTCTTTTACTCTTTTGAGCAAGCACAATTTTATACTGGTTATCCTATAAAATAAGAAAGCTAAAGTCAAAGTAAAAATAGTTTAAAGAATATATGAAACATTAACTTTTTTTTTTTTTACATTTATACCGGGGCAGACCTGAATGATATAGCTTCATTTATCGTAAAGAGTGAGCAGCTGCCACAACTAAATTAGCTTGCTCTTCTCACCAGCAGCCTTAATTAGGACACCACTAATTAATGGAGTATTCTTCCAGAGGGCTAAATGGAATTAACTTCTTTCAATTTGACCTGAAAGGATATGGCATGAACTCTACAATTTTGTGAACTTAAGAGACTCAAATTTTACGATTCAACATTACTTCTAAGCATTCTGAAAAAAAATGCAAATTTCCCAGTTTAAAAATACAGGTCATTTCCTTTATAATTCAACTGTTTTTTCTTTAATTAATAAAACATATTCTAATTAACTTAACTTTTAATATTTGCATAATTTAGTGTATGTAAATATATTGAAATATGCTCATGTAGACTATAGCATGTGTTTGCATTAAATTATAGAAATCTGCTAAATAATCAAATTCCAGTACCTCAAGATAAATCTTACTAAAAATTCTGAAGTTATATTTTAAGTATGATTCATAGGTAGGAAACTCATTTCTGTATTTGCAATTAAGCATCAAGTCATAAAAAAATTAAAATCTATATAATCAAATATGCATTAGATTTCACAATGCCTGTAATCCCATTCTCTTTCATATGATGTGTTCATTGTAGTTAGTAGAAGATAAACCTCACATGTTTGTAAGTGCCACTTTTTTTAAAAACATTCATGATTGTAAAGAAATACTTGGAACAAAGAACCAATATCATTCATGTATCTTTAAATTTATAAACAAATATCACCAGTTGATGGACATTTGGGCTTTTCCCATACTTTGGCTATTATTGATAGTGCTACCTTTAACATTTGGGTGCATGTGCCCCTCTGAATCAGAATTTTTGTATCAGTTTGTATGGTATTTCTATTTTTATTTTTTTAAGGAAACTCCATACTGTTTTCCAGAGTGGCTGCTCCAGTTTGTATTCCCACCAGCAGTGCAAAAGGGTTCCCCTTTAACCAAATCCTCCCCAACATCTGTTGTTTTCTGTGTTATTAATTCTAGCAATTTTGACAGGCGTGAGGTGGTATCTCACTGTAGTTTTGATTTGTGTTTCCCTGATGATGAGTGATGTAGAGTATCTTTTCATGTGTTTGTTACCCTTCTGGATCTCTTCTTTGAAAAGTGTCTGTTCATGTCATCTGCCCATTTCTTCACTGGATTATTTGTTTTTTGGGTGTTGAGTTTGGTAAGTTCTTTATAGATTTTGGATATCAGCCAATTTCTGATATGTCACTAGTAAATACCTTCTCCCTTTCCACTGATTGCCTTTTATTTTTGTTTATTGTTTCCATCCCTGTGCAGGAGCTTTTATCTTGATGAAGTTCCAATATTTAATTTTTGCTTTTGTTTCCCTTCCCTCTGGAGACATGTCTAGTAAGAAGTTGCTGTGGCCAAGGTCAAAGAGGTCGCTGCCTATTTTCTCCAGTATGATTTTGATGGTTTTATAGGTCTTTCATCCATTTTGGATTTATTTTTGTGTATGACATAAGAAAGTAGTCCAGTTTCATTAACCATTAATATCTAATGGGTGGTCAACTTCTAAGACATATAATGGGTGGTCAACCTCTAAAACATATAATGGGTGGTCAACCTTTAAAACAAAACAAAACAAAACAAAAAACAAAAAAGCCAGAAAGGTATAATTATCATGAATGTTAGGATACTTGGTAATGCTTGGATACGTGGTAAACTTGGAAATGCAAAAGGACATCGTGATAGAGAAGTTTACCCAGGGAGTTTCTAAAGAGGTTCTACTTTTGAAAGGGCAGACATGCTTTACTCTCTCTTAAATGTAATCAACATACCATTTAAAAATAAGACTCAAAGGTTAAAAAATATGGGAAAAATTTTATTGTCAAAAGATAGAAGAAAATGGATCTTGTGCTTCTCCAAATGGCATGTATTATCATTGGAGGAAATTTAGAAGGAATCAGTTTTCTTTGTTAGAAGTGGGGATGTTATCACCATCATACGTCTTGTTTTAGCTGGGAGCATTTTATAGCAACTTGACAGTATTACTTTTCTTTTTAAAAAAAAAGTGAGGGGCATCAGGGTGGCTCAGTTTAAGTGTCTGACTTCAGCTCAGATCATGACCTCATGGTTTGTGGGTTTAACCCCCACATTGGGCTCTGCACTGACATTGCTGAGCCTGCTTGGAACTCTCTCTCTCCATCTCTCTGCCCCTTGTCCACTTGCACACACACGCTCTCTTTATCTCTCTCTTTCAAAAATAAATAAATAAACCTAAGAAAATTAAAATTAAATTTGCCAACTAATCACATATCCCACGGCTTCTGGTCTAGACTACCGCAGAAGCCTTCAACTGACCTCTCCGCCGCTACTCTTACACTTCTGATAGTTCTTACACATCTGCTTGATGTATCTTTGAGACAGTGTATCAGGTTCTATAGCCACTACTAGTATATTGCCTGTTGCCAAGATAATTTTTAAAATTATTGCTGTTGCCTAAAAAGTCCACACATGATGACTTGCTCCACAAAGGGAAAGGGAGAGTAAGAGAGATTATAGAGACAGGAGAAGAGGGAGGGAGGAAGGAAAGGAGATGCGGAATGAGCAGGAAGAGTTAGGCAAAGGAGACTCAGGAGATTTATACTTGTTTGGATTTTTAAAATATGATATTATGAGAACTATAATAATGAACAGGGAAATTGAATACCTTTTAAATAGTATAAAAATAAAGATAGATTGGAAGTCTTGGGAACTGGAGAGAGCAAACTAAATGGAGTAAAACAGGAGTGCTTTCTAACCATTCTGTGATTCAGTTTATACATGAGTATATTTTTTAGATAAACTTAAAATTATGCTCTGTATCTATAACAAGCCAAACAAGGAGCATCTTCTGAGTCATACTGTGCTGATGATACGGTCTGTCTCTCATAATGGAGGTTGGTTTCTAGAAACAATGGAGCATGTTGGTCAATTACTATCAGAATGAACAGCTTGATAACAACTATTTCAAAATCAGAATTGTTGACACTGACAGAATCTTTTTTGTATCCTAATAGATAATAGTAAACAGGCCTCTCCATTAGATTAATTCATTTCATGATCTGAGGTAACATTTTATGTTTTTGTTCTTTTTTTTTAATCCTGACAAACAGATCAAAACACAATTTGATGAAAAAAACAAGAAATTTTCAGAAGTCACCCTTTATTTACTGTTTACACTTTTCTGTTTTTGTTATTTACTAATGCCTGATTCCCACCACCTTCAAGCCTTTATCATTGTAATGTAATTTCCACATATGAGGGTGCTAGATTTGTAAGGGTTGAATTTTAACCTGGTGTCAATATTTTAGCAGCAAGCCTGAATGTTCTTGGCCTGACCTGACCTCAGTAGGCATCAGCAGACAGACTGCACAATGGAGGTGATCTATACATCTGTTTCTATTTTTAACGGACTGTGTATTGTTATAATGCATCCTGCCTACATCATTCATGTATTCTGTCACCCAAAATTTATAACGTGGCTTTTATTCTTATGTCTTAAATGATTTTATTGTATCTGTATTTATTACTGGAAATTCACTAAAAACAGAGATAAAAAGTAACAATAGAAACATGGGGATATAATATATATTTATTACTATGCTTATAGTATACATATAGTATCTAAGTAGAAAAATGAGGCTATTGTTTGAATAACCCATATATACACTCAAAGAGTTAAAAAGAATTGCTACATGGAATAGTCTTAGGGAAACTGAATCAGCATTTTCAGAGCACTGTGGGTACATTTATTGAAATATTGACACACTTTACTAAATAAACCAACAAAACTCAAAATTACTTGATTGATTTTTTTCACAGTGTTTAAGTCACTTGTATGGGGATGTTTACTCCCAGAATATAAATTTCTTTAAGATAGGGAGTCAATTCTAAATCATCTCCTTCTCTACTCTAACATCTAGCACATTAACCTAGAAATCATTTAAATCAGTTTTCTAAGAACTATCAATATTAGCAATAGCAATGCAAATAAATGAGATTTATTAAGCTGTATACTGTATAATGTGCCAGACACATATTTTGCATGCTTTAATTAATTTAAAATTCTTAGCAACTTTTTAAAGTAGGAGCTATCATCCACCTTTTACTAAGGATAGTATGGAACATACCAAAGTCATATAGTTAACAAATCTCAGTAAATGCTTGTGCATTCAAATATAAAGGAAAAAAAAAAAACTCTTTGTAGTGTGTATTTCCAAAAGAGAGAAACATGTTTGAGTAATATTGAGTTGACTGAGCAAAAAAATGGGAAAGGATGAGCTGTTATTATCCCTTAATTAAACTATGTTTGCGGGACCTGGCCAAAGTCAGCATAATGAGGTAGTAATGAAAAACAACAAAAAAGAGTTGTTCTGATCTTTTTCCTGGTTGTACTTGTTCTGAAAGTTTGATATTATCCTTGTTTGGAGAAGCTTGTTTATAATTGGATAGATTTTTTTTTTCAAACCAATGCAAGTAAATGTTTTGTTGTTGTTGCCTTGTTTGTGTGATGAACTATAATTTTACTTATCTTAAATGAATAGATGCTTCAATAGGCATATTGATTTCTTTAGTATATAAAGGAACATTATTAAAAATAGTTCATATAATTGCTGAATGTGCATATTAAATACTCAAATTTACCATTTGGCAATGGCATACTTAATCCAAATCAGACATATTTTCTTTTTCTTCCAATTGAATATCAACTTTTGAGTCATGTCATTGTTCTTATATAACTGAAGAAAAATTTTATTAACTATTCTTAGTTATTTATCAATGATGCATTTTTATTCAGCTTAACTCAAACAACGATTTAATTAAACTTACCCCAGTCACTCTTATCCAAGATATCCTAGTGGACTGGAAGGCACATAATACCAATTATACTTCAGTCAATATGTACGGAGAGGCTAAACTTTATTTGTAGGTAATCATTTGGTAAGTTATTTACCATATTTGAATCTTTTTTTCTTCTTTACATATAGAAGTCAGGGATGAGATTTTAAGCATTGACTAAGATGTTTATTTATTAGTCCAAAAATTATCAGAAATACCTATTTTTCCAAAAAGCTAATTATCACTCACACACCATCTACATCCCCCCACAGGTATAGATTGTGGTTTTGTAATCCACTGAGAGTTGACATCTCTGATATTATGGACAGAGGGCTTAATATGTCCTTATGGCTTCATTATGTTCCCAATTAGCATCTGTCATGTCGTGACATTGTTTGATTTTATGCTAAAGATCCATTTATCGATTATTTCCCCAGAACAGGTTGATTTTAGGGTTCAGGTTTTTTTCTAATATCAGATAACTATTTAATTAACCAATATTTGTCCCTATCCATTTAGTTAAATATTGGCATTCACTGAATTTGTTCCATGTTAAAATTATTATTATACATAGACCCTTATCCTTGAGGTAAAAGCTTTTCAGTTCAACAATCCTAATGCGCACTGACATTTAACAATGACTTTTTAGAACTCTATCAAATGAAAAGGGATTGAACCTTCAACCTATACTGGCATCAAATTTAGAGGCACAAACTTGTAATTTTATCCTTATTATTCGCTTATTTATTTATATCCATATATACAGACATTACTAAGTGTAATTTGATAGCTGACATACGTTTTCACTAGTTTTTTTTCTTTTTTTTTAATAGTTTACTGTCAAATTGGTTTCCAGATAACCAACACCCAGTGCTCTTCACCACAAGTGCCCTGCTCCATCACCACCACCTCTTTACCCCCTCCCCCTCCCCCTTCAACCCTAGGTTAGTTTTCAGTATTCAATAGTCTCTCAGGTTTTGTGTCCCTCTCTCTCCCCAACTCTCTTTCCCTCTTCTCCTCCCACTAGTTTTCTAATGTTCTGGTTATTTGAAGTTTCATGCAATTTTGAATCATTTCTGTACGTCTTCACCACCTTTTAATAGTTTGTGTGACTTTAGATTTTAGAACTATAAAACAAGAGACAGGTTACAGAAAATCTCAGTCGGTTGAGCATCCAACTCTTGAATTCGGCTCAAATCATGATCCCAGGGTTGTGGGATCGAGCTCCATGTCAGTCTTCGCACTGAGCATAATCCTGCTTAAGATTCTCTCTCTGCTCTTCTTCCCTGCTCCTCGCATACTCCTTCTTCAAAAAAAAAGACAAAGTTGAAACTTAAATATCAATTGTCATCTTACTTTCTAGCATACCATCCAAATCTAAGAAAACAAGTAAATGTAGATTGTTATTTTTGATCTCCTCTTTCTACTATTGTCTCATTCAGTCTCCTTGCAACACAGCATCCTGCATGTTCTTATATTAAGGCTTTAATGCAGATCATATTACTTTCTTTTCTGTCAAATCCTGCCATCATCACCTATCTCATTTCTTCTCAGAAAAGTCTCTAATATGTTACACAATTTGGTTTCCCACACCTCCTTGAATCCACCTATTATTTTGTTCAGGCCACACTTTATTCCTTGTGAATTTGCTATAAAAGTATCTAGCAAATTGCATACTCAAGACATCTGCACTTGTTCTTCCCTTTGTCTGGAACGCTCTTCCCTTCGATTTCTTCATGGTTAACCTCTTCATAGAGGGAACAGTGTCAGCTTCTCAGTGATCAGTTCCTGCACTCTAAATAGGATCCTAGTGACAGCCTCTTTCCCACCCTATTCTTCATCATAGAAATTACTGACTTCTAATGGACCAGAGAGCAGGTTTAGAGGATACTAGTTTTCTTGTTTAACCTTGATTTCTAATAACTTTATCTTATTTTAGGAGGTGGTAAACATGAAGCAAAATCAAACTGTTTTACCTATTACTAGTTATGGGAAACCAACATATATGAATATATATTTGCATTTTGTTATATATTTATATAATAGGTTCTTTCATATGGCACAGATTTTTATTTCTTGAACCTTCATTAATTTATCCTTTATTGAGTTCACGATCACCAAGTTGACCATGTTAGAGCATCCCTTCTAAACCTTTCTCAGTTGGAGAAAACTAGTACTCAGTGAAACAAAGCAATCATATAAATTTTTTGGAATGTCACCTGTGCAAAGTTACTTACTATTTTAAAGAGTCATAACACTTGAATAAAATAAAAAATAACATCCATCTTTAAGACTCATTTTTTATTAAGAATCTGCTCATCATCACTAGGTATTTAGTAGAATATTTAATTCAGTTAAAAGACATGTCTGAAAGCATCTGTATATTAAAAGTAAGAAAACCCATACTATTTTTCATGTCAATAATTATTCAACTCAGTATTTAGATTCTGGTTATGAGAGAAAATGGCAGAAAGTTGTGGTAAAGCATCGATATTTTCATATGAAACACTTGGCTTCAAAGCTCTTTCAGCACATCAGGGAACTTTCAGATTTAATTAAAGGGCTGATTATCCTCTTGGGTATTCTGAATGGTTCTAAACAATGGAGGGAGAAAATATACACTTGGCTTTCAGTGGGCCCTCTAACTAAAAATTAATAATAGCTGTGGTTTTCATTGTTTTATTGTTGTGTTAATCATGATTAAGTTACATACCTAAGTCACTATTAATATTCTAAAAGCTTTTCCTAAGTTTTCAACAACCTACACTAAATTATTGAATAGATATTGAAAATCAGTCCATAAAATTTGTCAGCCAAAGAAACATGCTGAATAAACTACTCATTTTTTAAAATAACAACTTATAATATCATGTTATTGAAAAATAATAAACATAGGTATGAGACATGTATTTATGTGAACATATATAATTTGTATTTTATATTTTATTTCTATATCATGTACATATATACACATGTAAATGATTAAGTGCTTTTGCATTGCAGACAAATCCTATGCTTCAAAGCTGAGACAACTTAAGAAAAGTGTTGTTATACAATCGTAATGTCGATGAATCCCAATCTGTTCTTACATGGAAAAAAAATCAGTATTTTTTCCATTTACTTTAAATGGAGAGTATTACACTGCCATCATTAAAACATAATTAAATTATAATTATAAGATAAAATTGAAGTAATTAAGTCAATTTTAATTTTTCACTATTAAAGTTATTTCTTTTTGTAATGGAATTGCTACCTCAATTAATTTTAATTTGTCATCAAGTGAAAAATTAAAGAAGTAAATTCAACATAGTATTTGATCTGATGAAGCATACTTTTTGAACAAGAATCACATGAGTAGGTTTTGAACTTGATGAATTACATTCCTTCCACTATAATCTTGATTGGCATTTTAAAAATAAAAACTGGAGTTTGTTTATGGTAACAGTAAATCAGGATTATCCAAAAAATTGGAAATCCTTAAAAAACTAAAAAAAAAAATGCCATCCTAGATTCACGTGGTCAATCCCTCCTCACCGCGGCCCTCTCCCCGCCCCCTCTGCAATGGGTATGTGTGTGTATGCAGGGAAAGTTGTGGCACCTGACATTGTGCTACCCACAAAAAATGAAAGTAGAGCCTGTGATTTCAAGGACCTACACTAAGTGGCAGGTAGAAAAATATTTCCCATTACACACTGGATGATTTCATGTAAGGTCCTATGGTAAAATAGAGAACGAAGGAACACAGAAACCAGACTACACTGAAAATATGAGATAGATAAATGGGAGAAAACTGGAGAAGTACAGACCATCTTAAGAGGAGGAGATAAATTGTCCATTTATAAGCTACGTTGTCTCTAGAGGACTGAGAAGAGTTATGTTCAGAGCTAAGTAAAGCTAAAATCCTAAACTATCCCTGCAGGCATAAAAGAATTTATAAAATGCTAATGTCAACTGGGTAATAGTGGCAAATGCATTTTCATTTTAGGAAGTTGAGGAAAAATGAGGAGTAGTTTAATTGGGAAAGAAAGGGGAGTTAGTGATATTAGATTAATTGAGGGTATCTTTTTTTTTTTCCAAACCATATACCCAATCTCAAAAGATTGTTTGACTCCTTTCTTTACCCAATATCCCTTCCACTGCACCAGGATGTCCATTCTAAAAAATAAAAAGCAGAAAGGATAAATGAATATAATGTACTTGCTCCTGTTTAAACCCACTCAATCAGTCTAAAGTGTAATGTTCACTTAGATTGGATTTACAGTGGCCCAGTGCTGGGCTGTAACAATCCATCCTTTGTGTTGACAAAGATTAGGTGTCCACCATGCAGGACCCATTCTAATGATTATTCTGTATTCCTACTTTCCAGATTAGACCTCACCAGTTTGTTTCCTTATCTTGCAGGGAGCTTACTTAGTGTCTATGAATGCAACTATCCATAGACTTTCTTAGAAAACAATTTTAGGATACCTAAAATAGTCCAGGCTACATGGTAGATGTAGAGATGCAAGTGTTTTCTGTACACTGGCAGATTCTAGAAATACGACTGACGTACGTATAGCTCCTCAGTGTTCCAGCTCCTCTCAGATAAACTATCATCGAAGGCGAATTATTTGGATATAATACTAATAACTGCATTTGAAATTCATACTATGTTATTCTTTCAAAAACATGCTTACATAAACATGTTATTTTAATTTGAATCAAATAACAAGAACAGAACTTCTTTTCCTTGGCAACTGGATTCTGCGTGTCCTCAGTCTGCCCTTTCTTCCTTGCTAGTCCAGAAGAATTCTGAAAAACTCTCACAAGAAAGTATGGGAATTTTAGTATAAGTTAACTTCTAGTTGATTATATATCACTTTTATAAACTCTCACAAGAAAGTATGGGAATTTTAGTATAAGTTAACTTCTAGTTGATTATATATATTACTTTTATTATGATTATGAAGAAAGTTAACATCTGCATTAGTTAAAATTGTGTGAATTTGGGAAAAAATAAGTTACCCAGGTTAAAAACAAGGCATAGCTAGTTTGAGTCTAAAATGGGACAATAAAAATACAGAGATTAAAGACTAAAATGTACTGTGCACATAATAGATTATGAATATTTAGGTATGAAGTCATCATAAAAAAGATAAGAAGGAGATCATTCATTCTTCATTCATTTAGTAAGTATTTATCATGTACTCACCATGTGCCGGCTACTCATTTAGGACCTGAGGTACCTCAGTGAAAAAATAAAAATAAAAAATAATGATTCATGTCTATGTACAGCATGGCAAGCAGGAGAAGATAAATGGGAAATATTAAATTCAGAAAAGTCATTAATTAGATAGTATGTGAGTAAGTAATTCATCTTATAGGGGAAAAATGCAATAGTAGACCGGGTGAAGATGATCAGGAGTTTTCATTATGGAGGAGGTCGGTGGCATGAGTTGCCTTATTAAATTGTATGATCAGTCTTCTTTGAAAAGATGAAATTTGAACATACACTTGAAGTAGATGAGGGATTTAGCCAAGCATATATCTAGGAACAGTTTGATTAGAATCTTACAATGAGAGTATGCTGGTTGTATTCAAGAAGATTAATAAACAGGATCTGAGGAACCATAAAGGAACATAGCAAACAGCACTCGAAAACGTTAGTGACAAATCATATAGGATTTTATAGCCATTATAGAGACATGGGGAGGTATTGTAAAACAAAATTGGAAGTGATAACAGGATTGAGATAGAGGAGTAGTAGTATAATTTGACATATGTTGAAATAAAGCAGGGGTGCCTGGATGGCTCAGTCAGATAAGTGTCCGATTTTGTTTCAGGTCATGATCTCACAGTTTGTGGGTTCGAGCCCCGTGTGGGACTCTGTGCTGACAGTTCAGAGCCTGGAGCCTACTTCAGATTCTGTGTCTCCCTCTCTCTGTGCTCCTCCCCCATTCATGCTCTCTCTCTCAAAAATAAATGAAAACTTTTAAAAAATTAAAAAAAAAAGAAATAAAGCAATTTTTGACTAAGGCAGGGATGAAGGCAAAGAGTATTACTGGGGACTATGACAGGCAAGAAAGAGCAGAGGCTGGACCATGAGAAAAGCTGTAGAGATGGTAAGAGATTTTTAGAATCTTCATCAGTTGCCAATGAAGAGATAATGGGATTTTTTGAATGTGAGAATTGAGAGAAAAAGAAATATCAAAGGTGAGTCTACAGTTTGTGGCTTGAAAAAAAAGAAGAAAAGACCCATCAACTAAGAGGACGCCTGCCTGTGATGAACGTTTGGGGAATTCATGATTCACAGCATAGATTTAAGTTCCTTGTTTCAGCATTTCAGAACTTTCGCATCTGGCCCAGGCTTCCTTGAGGTTCTGGGGCCTTTCCTTACTTAAAAAAAAAGTTATTATGTATTTTAAGTTTGTTAAGAAGATAAAAATAACTTGCAATACAGTGAGCATCAAAGATTGTATAATATCTCTCTTACATATCACAAAATTTAATCTTTTTGTTTAGGTATTTATATTTATCATATCACTATCAAAGATAACCCTCAGCAAATACCTTTGTACACAAATATTTGTTAAATCATCTTATTTAAAGTGTTATTATCTACATTTAAGCGCTGTTCCAAAGTCTTTACTATTGTAAAGGATTTTGATGTATATTTCTAAATCCTTCTACAGAGAACTTTGAAAGGGAAATATACCCAACAGCTTTGATATTAAAGTGTGTATATCCAAAGACATTTAAAAGAATTGACATTTTTTTCTTTATCAATATGGATGGCAGAATTTATCACAGTTTTGTACTACATGCTGTAATATTTTTATTTCTATTATTTTATTTATTATCTATTTATTTACTTAAGAAAGGAGAAGGCTTGGTGAGGGAGGGCAGAGGGAAAGAGAGAGACTTAAGCAGGCTCCACACTCAGCACAAAGCCCAATGTGGAGCTCGATCCCATGACCCTGGGACCATAACTGGAACCAAAATCAAGAATCCAATGATCAACCAAATGAGATACCCAGGCACTCTAATGCGTTTGTATATTTAATATCAAATTGTTTTGGAGCACCTGGGTGGCTGGATCAGTTAGCTGGACTCTTCATCTCAGCTCAGTTCATGAACTCACAGTTGGTTGGATCGAGCCCCACATCAGGCTCTGTGCTGACAGTGTGGAGCCTGCTTGGGATTCTCTCTCTCCTCTTCCCTCTGCCCTTTCGCTGCTCAAGTGCAAATACACGTGCACTCTCTCTCTTTCTCAAAATAAATAAATAAACTTAAAAAAATCATTGTTTTTTTTAATCTTAGGAATTGCTTCCCTGATACTTATATGATTTTATATTTTAGTGTTATTTTTCCTTTTATTAGCACAGCTATTTATGTAGTGATGGTATTCAAGTTTTGAAGGATAAGGAATCTGCATTTCCTTTTTTATAATCTGTGGCATTTTTAATTACACATTTTGAACAAAATTCATTTATTCAAATGTATTAGCCTGTGTTTTTATTTTAAACACATTTTCCTTATTATTGGGAGAAAGGCAAGAATGCCCATCTTCAACAATTATATTAATCATTACCCTGAACAATAAGAATAAAGGTTAATTCAAAGTATAATTAGAAAGACTTAAAACTGTCTCTATTTCAAGATTGCATAATTAGGTAGAAAAGTTTAAAAATAAACCAAAGAACTATGAAAATGAGTAATTTAGCAAAATCTTAAGATACAACATCAATAAACAAAAATAAAATATATTTCTTTAAAAAACAATTAATTGGAATATTAAAGTTCCATTTTCTAAGGTGTTAAAAACCATAAAACATTCAAGGGTAATTTGAACCAAATCTGTGCAAGTCCTATATACTGAAAATTATAAAATAATCCTAAGTGAAATTAAACAAAACTTAAATAAATGGAGTTATACTGTGTTCATGGATTGAAAGATGTAATCATTTTAAATTATTCTCTAATTTATTAATTGAATATGATATGCATTATAATATCAGGAGACCTTTATATAATTAGAAATTAACAACCAGTTTTACAATTCTAGAGGAAATGCAAAGAACACAGGGTAACCAAAGCAATCTTGGAAACACAATACATATTTGGAGGACATGCACTAACTTATTTTGAGATCTACTTTAACAATGTAATAGTAAAAAGCAACGTGGCAAAAGCATAAGGATAAGTGTGGATGAAATGGAGAACTCAGACGGATATACATTTGTATGATAAATTGATTTGAAACAAAGGTAAACAAGAAATTCAATGTCAAAAAAGAAAATCTTTTCAACAAATGGTATCGGAACAATGGGATACTTACTTTTTCATTTCTTTTTTTTAATTTCTCATTTACCCCTCTAGATGCTTTCTGTGTCTTTCTGCTTTTTTATGATTTTGATCTTTCTTACCACAGTCTGATAAATTTACTTTACTACTTAGTATTTCTCTCATTCTTGATAACCACAAGTGACATAAAATCAAAACAAAACAACAAGCATAGCATAATGTGTAGCAGCAGTGGAATTATTTCAAGTAATAAGACTGAGCTAAAAGGTCCAGAAAAAACAGGACCTCCAAACGTAATCCTGGGTTATGAGTAACAAAAGGGTAGCTTCAAAACACTTGAAAAAAAATACATGTTTTATTGTTCTTGTTTTCATTGTCATTTCTCTTATTTGGTTTTGCTTTGGACCTGTTATGTTTTGAAATTATGACTACAAAATATAACAGCAGAATTCACATTATGCGGGGCTGGTGTTCACCAGTCCCCACAGAGGCTGCTTAGTGAGGCTCTGTGAAACACTTGCATGGATAATGCCCTATTCATATGTACCTTCATGGATGACTGGTCCAAAGCTCTGAGCCAGCCAGCAGAAGTATAAGCACAGATGAACAAGGATCTCTCCTGTCTTCCAGGAAGTCACCCTGTAGAAAGTAACCCAACGATTTCCATCTAGTCAGTGAGGGGAGTGGTATGATAGATTGGGACTCAGAAGCTATGGCAGCCCAGACAAAGAACAATGAATTCCTGTGAGGAATGGACATGAATTATAAAGAACATTATATACTATATGCTGAAAGGTCTGAAGTAAAAATAAGTCTTTTCAATGTAAGTGCCTCCGAATTGATCCTTTAAGAAAGGTGGCCTCTGTCCAAGTGTGGGACTAATTGAGGAGTACTGCTACATTTCAGGCAATAGACAGCTAATATATGTATATCTGTATTGTTCTTTAACTCTTGCAGCAAATATGTGAAATATGTATTAGTTGCGTAGATGCATCCACAGCAGGATAGTAATGTAAATCTAGTTTTAACTAGCACCAAGGGCTGGCTTCTTTCCATTACACTGGTGATTTTTAACTGGGTGGTTTTGTCTTCTGTGGTACATTTGACAATGTCTGGAGATATTTTTGGTTGTCCCAACCAAAAAAAGGCTGCTACTGGTATCTGTGAGTAGAGGCCAGGAATGCTACTAAACAATCCACAGTTCACAGCCCATCCCCACAACAAAGAATTCTCCATCCCCAAATCTCAACAATGCCAGAGTTGAGAAACTCTGCATTCTACCACCCCAAACAGAGAGAGCTGAACGTGTTTCCTTCAGGCAGAAGGGATATTATATCCTGAAGAGATTCGAGAGAACATCGGTTTTCACAGCTACAGCTGAATGCCATGATAAAGGATCTGAAATGTATCCTAATAATGCCAATAGGCTACTGAAGAATATTCCAACAATACATAATGCTTGTCCTCTAAGTTCTGTTTTTCTACAAACCTCTACAAACCATATTGCTTGCTATCCAATTGTTCTCAAATTCTGTTCAAAAAAAATCAGAAATTACAGACATATACACATAGAGACACACATATCGCACCAACATAAAAATAAATGTCAATGTAAACAAGAAATGCATTTTGATTGTGAGATTATATGTAGTCATGATAACTAATAGTATTAAATGTTTTAGAAAAAAATTAAAAACCGTGGTAGTATTCATTCTCAGAACACAATATGCCAAGTCCTGTACATCAGATGTGAAATCCTGGAAGCAATTCCATTTGCAGAGACAGTCTTTGATTTCCACACCAGGTAGAATTTAGAGAGGGAGCAGTGATCCGAGAAGCTTCCCAATTCATTTCAGTGCTACCGGGACACACGGAGGAGATGGGAAACAAGGGGAGAGGGAAGGAACAGGAAAATGAAGATGGTAAAAGTTCATTCCAATTATTAAAGATCAAATCTACAAAGCCAGCCAAAGAGTGAGCTTTCAATGGCACATAGACTGACCTCTAGGAAGCTGTAAAGTACAGCCCATTACTACATAGGAAGCTAAGACAGTTTGAGAGGGCGTGAGAAAAAAAAAAAGTAGGTAACTGTAGCACATTTTACATAGTTAGCAATCATTTTCCGAAGACAACTATTAGTAGTCCCATACAGAATATTATACTTTTGTCTTTTATATCATGTGATAATGATAGCTATTATGATATTATACAGTTATCCTCTTAATCCTTCTTAATTTTTCCCTTAAGAATATGGTGCTTGGCTTAAAGCAAAGATTTGAAATCACAAAGTCTCCAATACTTTGAGAGAACTTAAATTAAAAACGGGCTAATTACTCAATTACCCAGCTAATTAAATTACTTTTATCCATCCCTCCCCTTCTCTTCTTTCTCTCTCTCTCACTCTAAAACTGAAAAAGCTGTTGGTGACAAACACAAGTTGTTGGAATTTAAGGTATTTTCCATTAACAAT
Source organism: Mungos mungo (assembly GCA_004023785.1). Lineage (NCBI taxonomy): Eukaryota > Metazoa > Chordata > Mammalia > Carnivora > Herpestidae > Mungos > Mungos mungo. The sequence goes on along the minus strand of PISW01006411.1, from coordinate 13,373 downwards.
TTCACTGACTATAATGATGACAGATATATTCATACCTCAGATAATATATATATATATATTTCCACTTGGGATTTTAACTGATCCCATTTCAAGAGTGTAAATTCTTAATGTAACTTGATTTTTTTCAGTATGGGTTTTTTTTTTTTAATGTTTGTTTATTTTTGAGAGAGACAGAGACAGAGTATGAGCAACGGAGGGGCAGAGTGAGATGAAAACACAGAATCCAAAGCAGGCTCCAGGCTCTGAGCTGTCAGCACAGAGCCTGATGCGGGGCTTGGACTCACAAACAGTGAGATCATGACCTGAACTGAAGTCGGGCGCTTAACCAACTGAGCCACCCAGGAGTTTTTATATCTATATACTGTGAAACTTTCCCTTAGGCAATTATTTATTTCTATATCATGTATGTAAATTAGAACCTTCTCATTAATTTTGTGTCTTTGTTTAAGTGAACTTTTTTGTCTATTTAAGTGTCTATTTTGCATCTTTGTCTATTTTAGTGGTCTCTGACCAACAGACAAAAACGTTAGATTTGTTGCTTCTTAAGAGAGTAGATTTTTTTCAAGTATGTAACTAGAATAACCATTATATAGAACAAGTAGGAGATTTTTTTTCTAACTATAGCCTCATGATTCTTTACCATACTACATGCCAATTTCAAAAATAATAAAAAGGATCTTATGAACATTAAATATAACAAAATCCGGGGCGCTTGGATGGCTCAGTCATTTAAGCATCTGACTTTCCCTCAGGTCATGATCTCACTCTTCATGAATTCAAGCTCCCCGTTTGGGCTCTGTGCTGACAACTCAGAGCCTGGAGCTTGCTTTGGATTGTGTCTCCATCCCTCTCTTCCCCTCCTCGACTCATACTCTGTCTCTCTCTTAAAAAATAAATAAAACATTAAAAAATTTTAAATAAAAATAAATACAACGAAACCCTAAAGTACAGCTTCAGGACTAGAGAGGTAAGGAGTGTTATAATAAAATTTTAGCTCTTAGCCTATGAAATATGAATAGATTTAAACTATCTACTTTGGACCCTAAGAAGTTTTTTTTTTAACACTTATGAAAACACATCATACCTGAGAATGAGAACTGGGAAAAACCAGAACCTTCTATTCATGAGGAAAGGGGATTCTGTCATCTGAGCCAAGAATCACAACTGCGGGGGTGGAGGGGCATTAGAGCACTGAGAGGTTCACAACCCTAACTATCCAGGGGTAAGTGGGAGCCAAAGGCTGAGGATACATCAGAGAATTAACTCCTCACCCATCACAGAAGCAACAGACGTAAGTGATGTTGAAAGGTAGAGAGGTGCTCACTGACCAGCATGCAAAGTAATGGGAGAATAGAAAAATAGAAAAATATTTTTTGCAAACAATCTCTAACCTAAACATAAGGTAATAATAATGGAAGAATTTGAAGCCTCCTTTGCACTGAGAGTAAAGATAGCAAAAACAAAGTCTGCACTGAGTTTAAACATATAAAGTAATATATCTGTGACCTTTTCGTAACAATCTGATTAATTTGAGAATGCATCATATTTATTTCCCTTTTGCTTGACAAATCCAAATGAGCTTTCTAGATAGTAATGTGTCATATGACATATAGGCTTGTAGGCCTTGAGAAGCTCACTCAAAAACTGACCTTTTTGATTTTATCTTAATCAAAAGAATCCTTGACTTTTTTCATTTTCCTTCTTTCTCCCTCATCTCTTCAGTGTGTATTGGCTGCACTGAAAGAACTGATATTCTTCTTGGATAATTCACTACTTCTATAAATTTCACCAAGGATGAATATTCAGGACTTTTTAAAATTTTTTTATCTATTTATTTATTTTTTGTGAATGGGATTACTCCAGGGATTTTGCATTCACTGCAGAATGGAATTTTATAAAAATTAAAAACCCTAAAATGAAAAACAAAGACACTAAGTGAATAGAAAGTGAAAAACTGGGAGAGTGTATTTGAAACTAAGATATATGACGAAAGTCTTATTATCCATATGCCTTTTTTATTGTTCTTATTTTTCTAAGTTTTTGAGGAGCAAGTTTAGATTAAGGTCAGATTTTTCCTTGTTCAGGTATTTCGTGTTGTAAATTTCTCTCTCAAGACTGTACTAGCTGTTGTATGCCATTTTCATTCAGTTCAGTTTTTAAAAATTTCTCCTGAAACTTTCTCTTTTGATCTTAGGTTAGAAATGTATTGTTTTGTTCCAAGTATTTGGAGATTTTCCTATTATCTTTCAATTTATTTCTAATTTGACTCCATTATGGTTGGAGAATATATTCTGTATGATTTCAATTCTTGTAAATTAATGGAGATTTTATTTGTGGCCAAGGTTTTCATCGGTCTTGGGGAAGTTCCTTTAAAATTGGGGGAAAGGTGTGTATTCTGCTCTTGTTGAGTGGGATATTTTATAAATGTCAGTTGGATTAAGTTGGTTGATACTGTTGATTTTTTTCTGTCTCATTTCTGATTTTCTTGGTAGTTCTATCAATTTTTTATGGAGAAGACTTGAAGGCGGCTATGATAATTGTGTAATTCTCTATGTCTCTTTTGTCCCATGGATTTCTTTCACATGTATCAGAGTTCTGTTTCTTGGGGCACATACATAGAATTGCTATCCTTCCTGTGGATTGGTCTTGCATGGCGGAAGAAGGGTAAGAGAGCTCCCCAGGGTCCTTATTATAAGGCACTAATCCCATCCAGGGGTCTACCTTCATAATCTAAATACTTCTCCAAGTTTCCACCTCCTAATACCTTCACTTAGGGATTAGGTTTCAACATGCAAATTTGGGAGAAACACAAACATTCAGTCAATTGCACTGCCCCCTCCTCAGATCTCAAACTCTTGATCTCAAACTTCCTCAGAAAAGATACTGCTGACCTACACAAAAAATATTCTCCATTGTTTTCTCTTATACATGCCTGATCATTTCCTATGATAAGAATTACCATTAATATGAGCCTATTAAGGACGAATTATTTCCTGCTCCATGAGGGCAGAAACCAAGCTTATTATACTTGGCTGTATTTTCAGTGCTGAACACAGTGCCTGGTACCCAATGAATATTCATTGACTGAAATTAGCAGTTACTTCCAATACTAATATAGAGATATATACATAGTTTGTTTCCTAACAGGTATTTTATTTTATACTATATTTAAAAATATGAAAGCCATGGGTATGAAAGAGAGTTTGTTGATTTGCTTGCACATGCAAATAATGGATCATTTAGTCACACAAAAGTTCTCAAAAAGGTTCATAATTTATTAATCTCTGTGCGATTACAATGCAACATGTACCTGTGAAGCTACATAAAAGTATAATACCACTTATTTTCTAGCACTGAATAATTTACAGTCCACTTAGGGACTAATTGCCAAGTGGGTAAGACATTTATTGTACCTTGTATTGAATACATGCTATCCCTCTGGCATGCTGAATAAAATAATATCCAATATAAACTTCTTTATTTTTTTATTGTTAGTAGTATCACATTATGAACTATGTAATAGCAACAACAGTGGACTGAAGGAGAAAAGAGAACATAAGAGGAGAAGTAGATGGGAAAGTGGAAAGGCAGAGGTGATGTATCTATGGCTGTCAATCTTCCTAGCTCAGAGCCTTCAAAAAGAGTATTATTTAATATTTGTCACATTCAGAGGATGTAGAAAATGTGGTGTAAAAGAACACTGGTGAAGTATGTGGGAGCAATGAAAAATGAACATAATTATGAATAGAAGAAAGAATGAAAAATGTAACAAGTCAGTGGAGGAATGCAATATAAAATTTATTCTGTACATTGTAAATCCCTTAGAGAAATTTGTATTATTCCTAGGTTACATGAACACAATGAATTTATATTCTAAGAGGAATTGTTCAGAGTTTATATTCTAAGAAGAATTGATCAAAGCTTTCAACCAATAGTAATATTTGTATATAAGTTTTAATTTTATGAGATAGCCATAGAAAGTTCCTTTATTCTTCTATTAGAATACTGAAGGAAAGAGTTCATCAGTCATCATGTTTATATGATTCTAGTATCAATTGCTATGAAATGCTTCAAACCTGGTTTACCCATTCTCCTACAGAGCTTATTTTGAGTAAGTGGAATTAGTGGTTTTGCTAAACGATTTCTAGATTTGAGTGCATCTTTTTATCTTCCCTGTTTTGTAAGGACGAATCAATTAAATAACTTTTGTACCTCCCCAAGTTGGAACAGTTTCAGAAAAAGTGATCTTTATCCCTTTGCTGCTGCCGCCACTGTGAAAGAAGCTATGATGGCAGTGGAGAAGTCACGTTCTCTGCCATATTCTCATGATGGAGTGGGGAGGGGAAGACATGGATCAGCAGGATCCCTGCTCTGTGCCGGCTACAAACAGACAGGAGCAACAGTTATTCTTTCTTATATATAAAGATACTAGCAGCCCCCTCACTGTGAATGTGATTATAAAATTCATTCTTCTACAAAATGCATAAATTTTCTAGAATCCCTGTAGAGCCTTCTAGCGTGACTTGCAAGAAGCATTTGAAGTAGTTTCAGTGTTTGTTTAGAGACTTCTGATCAATGCTAATATTTCTTACGTCTGCAATTATGACAAAATTCTACTACATTTACACACAGATATACACATATGTTGATCTTTTCTAAAACCTTCCTCAACTTAGAAAATAGGTTAATATAATTAGCCTTAAGATAAATTCAAAGGGGAGTCTATTTCATCTTAGAGATATATTTTAATGTTTCTTTACTTATTTTGAGAGAGACAAGAGGCAGGGCAGAGAGAGAGAGAGGGAGACAGATAATCTCAAGCAGATACTACACCATCAGTGCAGAACCTGACATGAGACCGTGAGACCCATGAGACCGTGACCTGAGCCAAAATTAAGAGTAGGCCACGAAACCAAGTGAGCCACCCAGGCGCCTCTAGAGGTATGTTTTAAAGTTATAGCAATAGCCATTCAGTTCAAACTGACTAATGGCAATAAGGATTTTAAAGATAAGGTATATTATGCCCAACTCAGAAGAAAAGGCTAAAAGATCACTTTACCAGTATAAAGATTATTTAACTACTTAATTTACAGATATGAAATACCGAGTATATAGGGTAGGCATAAAAATATTTTATGTAGAATCAGAAGGAAATAAAATTCTGAGTATTCACCGTATTCAATTATCTATTACAAAAGATATCGAGGCTGAAATTTAGTTTCTTCATATAAATAAGTATATTATACGGGGCCATTATATAATGTACCTAAAGCCATTCATACTTCATAGAAAATGTTTATAAAGTTTGAAAAAGATTTGAAGTCTTATGCAGAACTTCCTTTGAAGGAAATATGTGCAGTATTCTGAATGGAGTGTTTAAACCTTAATCAGATTCTCTTTGTGTTCATTACCCCCAATCCCAGTGTTAAAGAGCCCCAGAACTAACATAATTAATTAGCATATGGAAACACCATTCTTACAAAACATTGAAAGGATGAAATTATACATTGACAAGAAGAATTTAGTAAATGAGAAATGTCAGCACTCAAAAGGAAGTATTTGGAAAATGGAGTGTACCCAGAAAACCAACATAACAGGAAGAGGGGGAACATTGACTAAACAGCTGTTCATATAAAGTCGCTTCTTTTGTTGGACTGTTTGACACTATGATATTATAAAATCACGTGATAAGTGTACCCAGAAACACTTCCTTGACCTAATTAAGAGAAGAGACTTGCCTTGACTTGCGTGTTCTAACAATAAGCATGACGTTTCCACCCACTGCACAGTCATTACTTCAAGAGGAAGAACTTGTCCAGCCCCCCTCATACACACACATGTTCAGGACACACTTGTACACAAACACACACAGATTGGAATTTGCACTTTAGCGTGTGCTCTCTTAGTGTGCAACTGGTCACATATTAGTCATTCATATAAACTCTTATGCATTGAAATGATAAAGGACAGTGAGCATGTATTTAGTTCACAAACACATATCTTTATCCCAGATACAGACAGATATTGATTCCTTGGAAGAGTTGCCACAATTAGGCCATGACAAACTCCTGGTAAAATTTAGAGTTAATGCTTCTAATAACATTAGCATTGATCATATCTTTCAAATAAATCATGAAATATATCTGGTAATATATTCAGGTGCATAAACTATGAGAATCGTTTGAAGTATTTTATGGGACAGTATGCCTCTTTTTGTTGATAAATTAAATGTGTAAAACACACCTGTGTTCTGATTCTTGACACAAGAGATGGAGTATTTAGGTAGCATATCACCAGCATTATGTTTTCCAGAATTGTATTGAAATATCCCAAACTTTAGTAAAGTCTTAAAGTACTTATCAGAAAGAGGTAAAATTATAAAATAATCTTGCCATGGAAAATTGCCATGTCTCTAATCTTGAAAGGAACAACAGTTAATATTAGCTACAAAGAGTTGATAAGGTCATAAAGAATATGAGATTATCCTGAAATTTTCAAATATTCAAGGGACACCTTGGTGTCAGTTAAGCATCCGAGTCTTGGTTTCAGCTCAGGTCATGATCTCATAGTTTATGGGTTCAAACCATGCATTGGGCTTCGTGCTGACAATATGGAGCCTGCTTGGGATTCTCTCTCTCCCTTTCTCTCCCTCTCTCTCTGTCTGCCTCTCCCCTGCTTACCCTCTCTGTCTCTCAAAATACATAAACTCCAAAAACCTTAAAATATATGCATATATATTATATATGAGAGTCAAAAAGTATGTCCAAAGTGTTATTGTTACCTATCAATGAAACAAAATACAAAAAGCTGACTAGCATGTTTCAAGCTATGCCTTGCTGTCCATTTTTGTCAAGGTCTCGGCAACAATTTTCTGTCAACTACAGTATAGTAAATGCAATATAACTACATAGTGATGAGACCCCACAAAGACTTCTCCAGCCTCACTGCGTGCTCTGTGCTAGAAGGACACTTGCCCTGCATCGTCTCCCAGAACTCTGTCAGGCGACGCAGCAGTCTGTTTTGTTTGTTTGTTTGTTTTTAATGTTTTATTTATTTTTGATACAGAGAGAAACAGAGCATGAGAGGCGGAGGGGCAAAGAGAGAAGGAGACCCGGAACTGGAAGCAGGCTCCAGGCTCTGAACTAGCTGTCAGCACAGAGCCTGACACGGGGCTCGAACCCATAAACGTGAGATCTGACCTGAGCCGAAGTCGGAGGCTTAACCGAATGAGGCACCCAGTCTGTTTTCAGTAGTCTGGTTCAGTCACAAAACTAGAGCCAGTTCAGGAATTCTGGGAAGGAAAACAACAGTTTGCTACAGGAACTAACGGTCGTTAGAATCTTGGCATACTCTGCACAGAAAGGGAAGAGGGCTGCCGGCATCAGGAGAAACTGCAGCTGAAGGGACGAGGCGGCAGATACTCAATACCTCCCAGTACAAGGGGCAGTTTCTCAAAGTCACACTGAGAAGCTGCCGCAGTCCTCCAAAATCACTGAAAAACTTCACACCAACCATTTCAGGATAATGCTGCACAATGAGTGGCAAACAAACACTCAGTGAGGATTCTCTGTGAATGTCCTGTCGGCGCTGTTGCCTCTGCTCCCGTCCATCTCATGCGAAGCCCTTTCATTTGATGATGGGGTATGGCTGCGTACCCCCAAATCCATGGCTTGCTGTGTCTGATGACATCCAATTCATGATGCGCTTCTCTAAGTGTCATGGTGCTTTGCAAGCTGTGGACAAGTGTTCGGTCGCTGCAAGGGCCCAGCACCGAGCTTTAGCGGTTACTCACAAGGGAGGTGAGAGAGAACTGCAGAAGAGAACATGAGTTTGCTTCAAAATGCAAAATATGTTTGCCGTAGATACTTCCACCCTTGGATCTGTTGGGTCAAACAGCAAGGGCAGAGTAGCTAGTGTGGAAACTTAGACCTATTCCAGCTATAATTTAATTGGCAAATGAGTTAGGGTAGTAAGTTCCAAATAAAGTGTAGGTCTGTGGCTGAAATTCAGAGATCCACTAGATATGTGTATTTTCTGGGAAAATGCAAATAAGGTGTTCATCTTGAAAACAATATATTAACCTGCCTTATAACACTGAACCCCTAGAGTCTTTGAATGCCCCCTAATAATCATATGACAGATTTCTGAGGCTCTGGCATGCACTTATCTTTTAAGGATCTATTCTGTATGCTGACTCCTACTCAACAGGTCCAATCAGAATGAGTTTGTCAAAATAGTGGACAGCCTGAATAATTTGAGGTAGTGAGCTGAAAGGTTGATACAGCCCTAACATAAGACACTAAAGATTTTATTCTGCCCCTGCCAAGAAAGACACACTGCTTTTCGGAGTCTTTAAATAAATATGGAGAAAAGAGCATTCTCAAGATCAAAAGCAACATACTAAGTACTTAGCACTCTTTATTTGCTTTCAAATAGCATCTGCCATTTGAGTCACCAATTGTTTCCCTTTGCTGTTGAACCGTATGAAAAGGTGAAGAAAAGTATGCTGGTGCGGGCAACGCCAGTGAATGCGCACCCCCTCCACTAGGAGTGGGGGGCAAGAAGGTGGCAGGCAGACACAGAGAGAGGAGAGTCAGAGATAGAGGGTAGAGGAGTCAGATGGAGATTTTCTTTTCAGTTAAAAATAATAAAATGTGTTTTAGTATTATTATGTTGAACTTAACCCATTAAAATATCATCTTAAACATAGTCAATACAATAATTATTAATAAAGTAGTTTACACTCTTTTTGATAGTACCAAGACTTTGAACCCCAGTGTGGGTTCCATAGTCACAAAAGACATCTCAAGTAGAATACTAAATTTCATGGGAAATACTTGATCTGTATTTGATACTATTTCAGTTTTTAAGTGTAAGTTACTTATTATTAAAGAAAATGAAGTAGCATCTGGGTGGCCTAGCCGGTTAAGCATATGACTTTGGCTCAGGTCATAATCTCACAGTTTCATGAGTTTGAGCTCTGCATTGGGCTCTACCTGCTTCCCCACTCTTCTTCACTCTCTGCCCCTCCCCTGCTCTCTCTCTCTAAAATAAATAAATATTTAGAAAATTAAAAAATTAAAATTTTTAGTTCTTCAATTTGACTAGCAATATTTCTAGTGCTTAGTAACCACATGTGGCCATATTGGATGGTGCAGCCCTAGAATATTTCTTGACAAGCCTCTTACAGCGCCTCTGCTCAGGCAGACTACAAGATAACTGGTTTTGTTGTGTTCATTTGTTTGTTTTTTAATTATGACCCAAAATGTGAGCTTATATATATATATATTAAGTTATGGAAATATACCTTCCAAAGTTTTAAAAATGTCTTCAGCTCTTTATAGATGATAAGTTGACAAATAAACTGACAGAAACTTCACACAGACAGATTTTTCAGAAACAGATTTTTCAGAAACAGATACTTCAACTGTATGAAAAGTGGTTAGAAAATGGTTTGTTCAAATTATTGTATTTTAGTAAGGTTCAGAACACAACACACAAGTTTAATCAATTCATATGAGAGTAATTCGAAAGAATAAAAGAACACATTTATGTAAGCTTGTTTACATACACACACGCAGTGGTATGCATACTAATATGCACATTGTCTTCTTAGACATTTGTGATATATGTAAATTCTCATCACCAGTGTTTCATACACCCATTTTGATTGTGATTCAGTTATACTAATTTTCTCTACATTTCCCTGCAACTCTGTTTACTTTTTTTTAATGTTTATTTATTTTTGAGAAAGAGAGGGACAGACTGCAAGTGGGGGAGGGGAGGAGAGAGGGGGGCACAGAATCTGAAGCAGACTCGAGGCTCTGAGCTGTCAGCACAGAGCCCGGCGTGGGGCTCAAACCCATGACCACAAGATCATGACCTGAGCTGAAGTCGGACACTTAACCAACTGACCCTTTGAGTTATGTGAGAAGGCATGAAATACAGAAATTTTTTGAGTGGAATTTCTTAGGTAAGTTGATACTGTTTTGTATAAATATCTTATCACCAAACATATGAAATTAAAACTTGGAGTGGTAAAAATATTTTTCTTAAGATAGAGTTGTTAACTTGCCTTCCACACAGTGTACACTCTTTATGCTAACTATATACTATATTATACACACACACACACACACACACACACATACTACATATATATTTATTTAGTTTTCTATACAGTGCAGACAGCATCTTATGAGAAAAAAATTAGCAAATTACTAATCCAGTAATTACAACTACGCATGTGCAGTTTGAATTTACCTAACTTGAACTGGTGTTCAATATTCATCATAGGTTTTATCATGTACAAATTGCAACTGCCAAATGGAAGCCAAAGCCCTGGGACTCCTGTAGTAATTGATATGTTAATTGTATCAACTAGATTTTAAAATTCCTCATTTTAAAACATTAATATTTAAAGTACTTAAGGAATTAAGGAAAACATACACAGTTGAAGAATTTCTGTTTAACTAAATAAATTATTTTGCAAAATATTAAGGTACTCAGTTTTATAGAGTTGATATACTTAAAAGGCTTGGCTAACTAGAGATATTATTACGTGCCATGTTTGGAAGTATACGATCACAGACATTGAAGAGGATTTCAAGAGTTTAAATAAACTTAAAAGAAAATAATACGATATTTTAATCAAACGTTTTTTAGGCTAATAATAACTTGAAGGAATCAATTATAGGTGAAACAGAGATACACATGAATTAACTTTCAATTGCAATTTTATTGTAATGTTTCTAGTATATTATATTATATATAACACACCCATCAATGAAAACCCATATATTCAAAGAGTATAGTAAAACTAAGTAAGCAGGTATGATTTAGAATTAAAAAATAAAATAAATAAATAAATACATAAATAAGCAGTCCATTCATTTATTTTTACGCCCATAGCCTAGCTAAATTCTTCAGAAGAATTCAAGATTTCAAGCATGCTACATCAAGTAATAGGAGGATATCAATTTGTTTTATATTATCAAGCAAGAGAAATATTCACATTTATATCCCCAATCTACCTGAATTTAAGTCATTGTTTAATTTAGTATAATCCCTGATTATCTCATTCATTCAAATATAACATCTCTTTGTAAATCATCCACATTTTATCAGCAGTTTTAGGTTTAGAGAAAAAAATAGAGCAGCAAATACAGAGTTCTCAGATACTTTCTATTCCCTGACCCTCCTCCACCCCCACGGTTTCCCCTATTATGTACACCTTGCCTTACTAGTGTGGTATTGATTATTGGACTCAACAAATAATGTCATGTACCCACCTAGCAGTATTGTACAAAATATTTTACTTTCTTAAAAATCCCCTATGATCCATCTATCCATTCTTCCCTCCCTTCCTCCCCCTGAAACTTTGGCCACACCTGGTATTTTTACTCTCTGTATAGTTTTGCCTTTTTCAGCATGTCCGTAGTTAGGATCATAAAATATGTAGACTTTGCACACTGCCCGCCTTACCTTAGAATTCATCCATTTAAGGTTCTGCATGTCTGTTCCTGGCTTGAGGGGTCACTTCTTGTTATGATCTAATAACTTCCCATTGTGTGGATGTATCACGATTTAACCACCTGATGCATTGAAAGACATCTTGCTTGCTTCCGAATTTCAGCAAATATGAATAAAATTGCTGTAAATATGTTCCTGGGCAAGTTTTTGGGTGGACAGAGATTTTCACCTCATTTGGATAATTACATGGGAGTGTGATGGTGGAACCCTACCGTATGACAGAGTTTAGCTTTAGCTTTGTGAGAAACTGTCAAACAGTCTGCCAAAATGGCTGCATCATCTGCACTCCCGCCAGCAGTGAATGAGAGTTCCTGCTGCTCCACATCAGTGTTGGTCGCTGTCTGTGTTTGGGATTTTAGCCACTTTAGTGGGTTCACAGTGCTATCTTATTTTTTAATTTGCCATTCCCGATATGTGTTGTTGATCATTTTTTATGCTGTTTGCCATCTGAAAATCATATTTGGTGAATTTTCGGTTCAGATTATTTATTGATTAGATTTGTTTATTTTTGTTTTTGTTTTCTTATTGTTGAGTTTAAGGAATTCTTTGTTAATTTTGGACACAAGTCCTTCATCAACTATGTGTTTTGCAGGTATTTCTCCCAGTCTGTGGTTTGTCATGTCTTTCTTTTAAAACTGTTTTTCACATAGCAAAAGTCTGAATTCCAATGAGTTTTGTCTTACCAATTTTGTCTTTTATAGATTGTATTTCGGTATTGTATCTAAAAAGTTACTACTACACTCAAAGTCAACTCGATATTCTCTTGTGTTACCTTAGAGAAATTTTATAGATTCACATTTTATACTTAGTTCTATGATACATTTTAGTTAAGTTTTTGAAATATGTGTTTAACTACATGTTTCATATTTAACAAATACCTACTGATAATTTATTACAATTAGATGGTTATATTAATTTTTTGCACATAAATATCTAGTGGTTCCAACACCATTTGTTGAAAAGATATCCTTTCTCTCCATTCAGCTGCCTTTGTTCTTTGTCAAATATTAGTTGACTGTATTTGTGTAAGTCTCTTTCTAAGCTCACTATTCTTGTTCATTGATCTTTTTGTGTGTTTTGTTACCAATGCAAACTGTCTTGATTAAGACAGAGTTATAGTAAGTCTTGAAGTAAGGTAGTGTTAGTCTTCTGACTTCTTTAAGATTGCGTTTGTTATTCTAGATTTTTTGTCTTTCCAAATAAATTTTAGAATTACTTTATTAATATCCACAAAGTAACCTGCTGACGTTTTTATTGGGATTATATTGAATCTGTGAATCAAGTTGGGAAAAGCTGAGTCTTCCTGATCATAAACATGGAATATCTCTACATTTATCTAGCTTTTCTTTGATTTATCTCATCAGAGTTTTGTAGTTTATCTACTATAGATATTATACATATTTACTACATTTATTTATAAAATAGTATTTACTTATTCTTGAGAGAGAGAGTGACAAATTGTGAGTGGGGCGGGGGAGGGTAGGGGCAGAGAGAAAGGAAGACACAGAATCCAAAACAGGCTTCAGGCTCTGAGCTGTCATAACAGAGCACGACACAGGGACATGGGGCTCATACCCAGGAACCACAAGATAATGACCTGAACCAAAGTTGGACACTTAACTGACTGAGCCACCCAGGTGCCCCTTTCATAATATTCTTTTGTTAACTTTTGCATGTCCATGGGATCAGTAGTGATGTTCTATCATTCATTTTTGATACTAGCAATTTTAGTCTTCTCTTATTAACCTAGTCTTCTCTTATAACCTACCCTGCCCAGAGGTTTATCAATTTTATTGATCCTTTCAAAGAGTTAATTAGCTTTTGGTTTGGTTTGATTTGTT